>OZ018319.1:10198304-10205804 GCA_963969495.1 Ceratothoa steindachneri | reverse complement strand
GTAGGAATCCCTACGCTCTTTTGTTTCCCGCTTTGTTTCTCTGTGGCGGGCTCTTCTGCAACTTAAAGGTCCCAACGATGTCATCCTCAGAGGTGAATGTCAAGTCAAAGATATTTCCTCGTCTCGTTGGCTCTCTTATCCATTGAGTCATGAACTCGTTGTTCGCAATCTCCAGAAGTAGTGCGTTCTCGCCACATGGTTCTCTGGTTTTCCAGTCAAATTGTGTGTTAAAATCCCCCATGACGATACACACTCTCTCTTTTACAAGTTCGCCCAACACCTGGTACAGACTCCTGTCCTGTTCTAAGAGTTGGGCAGGGGATCTGTAAACATTATGGTCCTGTATCTGGCAGGACCTATCTCTAGCTCAACACCTAGTAGTTCATGGTCCCAGACGATGTTGTAATCCGTCGAGTTGAGAGTATTTATGACATACAACATCACACTGCCACTCTCTTTGTCTGGCCGATCTTTCAGGAAGAGCTGGTACCCGGGAATATGGAATTTGGCTTCAAAATCTCGGCTTGAGCTTTTTATCCACGACTCCGTTATGGCCACCATCTCAGGTTTCTCTGTTGTTACGAGGCCACGAAGTTCAAGAAACTTGTTTCTGATAGCTCTCGCATTGAAAAGAAGAACTTTGAGGAAGTCCCCGACTGTAGGACTCCCTACGCTCTTCCGTTTTCCGCTTTATTTATCTGTGGCGTGGTCACTCCCTTCTTTGTGACCTCAGAAAAAGTCGTTCCTGGAGTAACACGTGTGTATTGGCGTACGTCCTCATTTAATCGTGGCCTGACATTTCTTTGGGTCCGCTCCACAACATCCTGGATCATGTTTGCGAGTACAGCTTTCCCTTTAAAGGAAAGATTCCCTTTATCCCTTTTGTATAGGTTGTTTCTACCGTAAACGGTGCGGTAGGGGTCTACAAAAAAGGCTCCTTCCGCTGTACAAAGATCTCCTAGGCGTTGGTTTATGGAGACGTTCCTCACGTGAGCATTGCGGGATAGACCTCTACTTGGGAGTATCCCGACCACGACACGTCTGCGGGTTTTCAGCTCACAGTCGTCAACTGCTCCCATAGCCGTGGTCAGAATCTCCCCGCTGGCGCCGACTTTACCTCCTCGTAGGTAGAGATCGTTGCCACTTGCCATTAGGGCAACTACTGAGCTCTCACCGATCTGAGCTTTCTCAGCCTCTACCCTTAGTTTTCTGTTCCCCTCTTCCTGGAAGGCAGCTTACCTTCACACTGGTGCTAAGGCGGGCTGCTAGCAAGGGTTGTAGATCGCGCGCTTGAAGGCACCGATCACGATGACCCTCGCGCATTTGAGTTCAGAGGAGAGAGGCTTTCCTTTCAGTCGAGGCTCTTTCGATTTGTCTTTCTTCCCCACTTTTTTGTTTTTTCTTCTTTTTCTTCTTCGTTTTTTCTTCCGTTTTTAATTTCTCTTCTGTTTTATCTACTGTTTCTGCTGTCTTTCCTTTTCTTCTTTTCGAAGACCTGAGTAACCCCAGCAGCTGCTGGCTCTGGGAGGTCCTATGAGTGGCCTGTCTCTGTCAACGCGGTGCCTGAGGGCTCAACAGAGGAGCGGCCCGCATCGTTGGGAGTTTCCTGTTGCTCTATCTTGGTGGCTGTCATCTCTGTAATGCTGGCTTCGAGATGACGGATTTGACTCGCATGCTCAGATTCGAGGATCTTCACTTTTTCTTCCAGCCGTCTTGATTTTCCATCAGAAGCTTTGAACATTTCTTTAAGCTCCTGCAATTCTGCCCTGAGGACGCAGTTTGTGCAGGTACTTCCAGGGTGGAATTTTGCGAAACACCCCTCCGGGAAATTTACGCACCACTTGTATTGTTGGCATGTGGAGCACGTATATTTTAGCGCACCAGGTCCTTTTTCTTTCCAGTCATGCTGAACACTTTATATCTAGAAATAATTTTGGACCCTCAATAAAAATGAAGGGCGGTGGTGAGTTCGTCCCGCGTGAGTCGCTCCCGCCTATCCATCGGAGAGGTTTCGTATCTTTCAGAAGGCACGCTGCATGTGCTGCTGTTCGTCCGATCGAGTCGTCAAACCTCGATGTGCCGTGGCTCCCAACCAGGCAGCACTGACGGTCCCCGAAGGGTACATCGATTTCTCACCAGGTGAACAACGAAGCACGCCCCGTACTAAACTCTTACTAGTTCCCTTCCCGACGGCCAGGATCTCGGAGTAGCGTTCAATGGATATCTCGCCACACCAAGAGACTCGACCCAAGGCTTTTAATTGGCCTGGCAACCAAACTGGAAACAAAGGGCCGTCACCTCGGACCGATGCTACCAGAGGCACCCGTCAACAGTTACTGGGAATGGTCAATAATTACGCGCCAGGGAAGGGGTTAACGAAGGACTACCCTCATCCCATTCATCATGCCCCAACGCCTAGGACACCTCTAGTCCTAGTCTCTTGCAACCAGTAAGCGTCTATTGGCGTTGTTTATAGAGGTTCCAAAGCCTCTCTTCTGACGGATAAGGTAGTTGCCAGGTCCTTACAAGTATATCGAGGGGGAAAAAGGGTAAGATTGATATGATAGTAGTAGGGGGATTTTTTTGTTGTTTTTTTTCTTTTTGTATAATAATTCGAAGAGATAGGATAAAAGTGAAAAAGGAGAAGGATAGAATGGAAAAAGAAGAAAGGAAGGACGCACTTAGTCTGGAACCTCATTTCCGACCAAATTAACAAGGGAAGCCCTACTAAGGGTACTCAGAAGAGAGGTACCCCCACCCACATACCTCCAAAAGTCAAAGGTACACACTAACTCTCTTCCCACGACAAGGGGGCGTTACCTCTCCCTCTAGCTCCCCCCCTTCTTAGATATATATATATATATATATATATATATATATATATATACAAGGAAAAAGAATTACACTAGATGACCTTACAGTCCATTCAAAGAGGGCACATTTGGGCTAACATTTGAGCAGGCACAGTTCTGCACAACGAATTAAGTGCCTAAACGGCCACTTTTCAAGACTTGGTCCTCTTGACTTGAATTGATCAACAGAATTGCTGTTGACAACTTCCACTAGAAGTGCGTTCCACCTACCGCAGATGCTGTATGTGAAAAATTAACCACACAGATTACGGTTGTAACGCTTCCGTTCAAGTTTGTAGCCGTGATTTCTCGTTCTGCCCTCACTAAGTTGGAAAATATCCGTGTAGTCTACATTATCGAAGCCTCGAAGTATTTTAAATACTTCGATAAGCTGACCACGCAGTCCCCGGGTCTCCAACGTCATCCTACCTTTTGTGTATGATAGAAAGCATCAGTTTGGTTGCCCTGGCTTGCACACCTTCCAATCTCGCAATATCCTTTCGAAACGAAGGACTCCAAAATTCTACGGCATACTCCAGGAGCGGTCGGACAAGGTAATTGTACAAACCCAGTATAATCTCCTTGATCCGATATCCAAACTATCGCTTTATATATCCTAACATGATTTGGGCCTTTTTCTCCACCTCTATGCATTGTTTCAAGAACTTGAGGTCAATAGTGATTGTTACACCCAAGTCCTTCTCAGCGTCGGTGGATTCAAGAGCAGTGCCCTTAAGGATATACCGTGATTGGGAGTTTCGGTAGCTGATATGCATCACTTTGTATTTGTTCACGTTAAAAGGTATTTGTTATGTGTCCAATCCCTCCCCAATCTTCCGGAGATCTTCTTGTAGACGGGCAGTTTTTCCTTACTTTGCAACATTCATACCAAGCTTGGTATCATTGTCAAATTTGAAAATCTTGGCAACCATATCACCCTCTATGTCGTTAACATAGATGATGAAAAGTAGTGGTCCCAGGACAGAACCTTGAAGAACATTGTTAGTAACGGGCACCCACTCAGAAGTCTGTTCATTCAACACTACCGTTGCCGTCTACTGTTTAGCCAGTTCTCTATACAACTTGCTACATTTCCGTTTACGCCCAGCGCATGCACTTTCAGAAGGAGGCGGCGATGTGGTACCTTATCGTAGGCTTTTTGAAAGTATAAGTAGATAACATCCACCGCCTTATCCTGCTCGTGCTCACTAAAAACAAAGTAGAGGAATTCCACAAGATTCGTTAGGCATGAACGGTGCCTTCGGAACCCGTGCTGGGAACTCCTCAATCGCAAGTTGGACTCTGAATATGACGTCATTTTGTCAACCAAGATGATTTTTATGATTTTACCGACTATTGAGGTTAAGCTAATAAGTCTCTAGTTCGACGGCTGCCTAGGGTCTCCCTTTTTAAAGATCGGAGTTACCTCCGCCTCACGCCAGTCTCTAGGATCGCATCCGGTCCGGATTGAAATGTTGAAGATTGTACTCAAATGTCGTGACACTTAATCGCGCACTTCTTTTAACACCTTAGGTAGAAACCAATCGTGTCCAGGTGACTTATTCGTCTTTAGATCAGTGATCTTTTTTTATATTTCTCCTTGAGTGAAATCCATTTCCTCAAGCTTTTCCCCCAAGTAAGAATCCGTGGGATGGGAGATGGGTCCACACTCTTCAGTAAACACTGAAGAGAAGTAGTCGTTGAGAGAGAGAGAGAGAGAGAGATTATATCAAAAGTCTGATAGCAACAGATCTACTGATACTCACTAGGCAACCAGAAGGATTATGGATGAAAAAAGCTCTATGAAACGGAAAAGTAAAGGCGAGGCAAGAAAGATTTGCTAAAGTAGATTGCAACTTCCTTACTATTTTTCATCACCTATTTTTTTATCTACTGTAAAACAACTGTGGGTTAGGGTTTGTTATCATCCATCTATCAAATTTGTCTTTAAATAAAACTATACTAGCTGCGTTAACCATAGCATCTGGTAGATTATTCCAGATGCTTATGGTTATGTTGAAGAAGAAGAATTTCGTTTCGCTGCCCGAAAGTGACTTCCCTTAAGCTTAAGGTTGTGACCACGCCTTGATTTATTTGATATAAATATTAAAAATTTTGATTTGTTTACATTTTCAAAATCATGAACGATTTTAAATAACTCGTATCATGTCCCCGCGTATGCGTCTCTGTCTAAGAGAGAATAGATTTAGAGATTTAAAACTGTCTAATTTGTTCGCAAATGAGGAATCATATTGGTCATTCGAAGCTGGACTTTCTCTAATCTTTCTGTGTCGCACTCTTAATGCGGTGACCAAAACTGCACGCAATATTCCAAATGTGGCCTAACAAGTCCATCATAAAGTGTTAGAATACATCTTTTAGACTTGTTTTGAAATGTACGCCCTATGAGACCTAGTATCCTGTTTGCCTTTTTCACTGCCTCCATGCATTGTTTACTTGATTTAAGGTCGCGTGATATTTTTACACCCAGATCTATCTTTTTCTACGTTGCCGTTTGGTATGTCGGTTCCGCCCAGTTTATAGTTGGTTCTCGCGTTGTTTTTACCAATGTGGAGGGAACGGCACTTTGCGGCGTTAAAATTCATTTGCCATTTGCTCGCCCATTCAACCAATTTGTTTATGTCATCTTGAATCAGTGCTCGGTCTGCGGAAGCTTTTGCACGCCCGCCAATTTTGGTATCATCTGCAAACATTGATAGCTTGTTATTTATTCCGATGTCTATGCCATTAATGAATATGGGAAAGAATACTGGTCCAAGCACCGATCCCTGCGGCACGCCGCTTGTTACTTGAATATAGCTTGAAGGGCTGCCACGAATTACTACTCTTTGACTTCTTTTACTAAGCCAGTCTTCTATCAATTTAACTACTTCCCCTCCGATACCATGAGCTTTGATTTTGACAATCAATCGTTTATATTTTGAATATGTCGTGAAAGAAATCAAGCAAGTTTGTCAAACATGATCGTTTTCGACGAAATCCATGCTGAGAATCTTTTATAAGGTTTTTCTTCCCATGTGATCTACAATTTTGTTTCTCATTACTCTTCCAAATAGTTTTCCAATTACTGAGGTTAAACTAATAGGGCGGTAGTTTTCGGCACGGAAGCGGTCTCCCTTTTTTTAATATTGGTTTAACATTTGCTATTTACCAATCTTTTGGTACAACACAAGTTTCTAAACTTTTATTAAATATATGTGTCAGGGGGATAGTGATTGCTTCCCGTATTTCATATAAAACGCGAGAGTGAATACCGTCTGGACCAGGAGAATTATTTACGTTAATTGCTTTCAGGCCTTCTCTGATTTCTTTTTCAGAGATACAAAAGTCATTCAAATGTTGATCATTGTTGTCAAACAATTCCACTGGAACTGGAACGTTGGTCTCATCCTCAGTAGTAAACAGAGAAGCGAAAAATTTATTAAGAATTCTGGCCATCTCCTCATTATCATCCACAATGTCGTTATCTTGAGAGAGGAGCGGGCCAATCGATGGGGAGGTTGTCTTTTTACTATTCACATAGCTGAAGAAGAACTTAGGATTGGTTTTTACTTGCTGAGCGATGGATTCTTCTAAGTTTTTTTGGATGGATTTTATCAGCTTTGTTTCTTTTCTTAACTTTTTAAAGTTATTTTCATTTACAGTTGATTTTTTCCTCTGAAATCTAGTGTATGCGGCCTTCTTTTGTCCACGAGCTCTTTGAACTTCTCTGGTGAACCATCTTGGCTTTGCAGTTGTAGCTTTTTGCTTCCTTTTTTGTGGGATGTATCTTGAGCAGTTTGTATTAATTATAGACAAAACATTCCAGCATTCTTGGGGATTATTGCTAGTATTTAGGACTGACCAATTATGGTTTTGTAATTCCTTAACCATTACCTCCTATTTGGCGTTAGCGAAATCCGATTGAAGGGAAGAATACGTATCCTCTTTGTTGTAATTAGCATTTACTTTGAAGTTTACTTTAAATTCTACCCGTCTGTGGCTGCTACTCAGGAAAAAGTAACCGACATTAAGGTTGGTTGCCATGTTAGGGTCGGAGATTAATACTAAATCCAGAATATTTGGGTCTCGTGTAGGCACGTCTACTACTTCGTGAAGGGGACCGCTCAGAAGGTCTTGGTAGAGAATATTTTCAGAGGCTGTAGTCATCAAAATCAGGCGATTGGCCGGGGACTTACAAGGAGTTACAAGGAAAGATAGTACCTCAGAAGACTAAGTTAGTCCATACCGAGGAGGTACTCATTTAATATTGATATTCAATCTACTCGTCATAGAAATAGTATAGTAAAGTTCAAGGCTCTCCCCTCCCACCTCTCCCGCCCGATCTTTCGGGCAATGAAAGATGAAAAGATACCCGCTGTGCTAGAAAAAAAATACACAAACAGGAATTTCGACAGGAAAGCAGAAATGCATTTCTACATTATTATTTTTCTTTTAATATTCTTAATCTAATTATTTTCAGTGTAATCTTATGTTTTTAGTATGTACGCGTATTTATGATTTTATCTAACCTCCTTTTAAACGCCTCGACACTGGGGCTCGAAACGACCTCTTCCGTTAACTGATTTCAAATATTTACTATTTTATACGAAAAGAAATTACCGCATACATTCAATTTGTATTTTGG
>OZ018319.1:10134502-10198104 GCA_963969495.1 Ceratothoa steindachneri | reverse complement strand
TTTCACGGTCTATCCCCCGTAAGGGGCGCGGCGATTTGCCATCCTGGCCGCCTTGCTGACGGGATCCAGCGCTCCGTCCGGCCCCAGCTTAGCCTCTCTTCCTTCCTTCAGATAGCCCGATTTCTCCCCTACCTTGTCGCTTTTCATACAACCTCTCCCACAACTTTCTCTGGTCAGCCTCTAATTTCAAAGGGTAGAATGCTGACCTTCTTCTCAAGCCAACCACTCCGGATCGGGGCTGAGGGGGGAGGGGACATTGTCCCCTAACCCCTGAGCTCCGGTTCGGGATGGGGGTTTTTTAACAACCTGCTTCATCCCCACCCATACCTTCCTCACATCCCTTTTCCTCTCCTCTTCACAACCTATATTTTTTACGCCGTGTCCAAGGTGGAGCCGCCATGCCGATGGACTGCCAGGCCACCAGGCGGGAGGGGTGGTCCCGAATGGCGGCGCCTGGCTCTGCCGGGCTTGTAAGCACCTCTCGCAGTGCGGGCTACTGCGAGGGGTGATGAGCTATTGCGTCCCGTGGCAAAAATAGGGTCACCATGCCCATAGATGAACAACAAAAAAAAACCCCAAACCCCTTTAACTCCCCCTTGCTCATCGACGGAGCCGCCCTTGGGCAGCTCCACCGAAAAAATGGAGGTCCCCCCCCCTGTGCTTGCACAGGGGACCCTCCATATTTCTCTAACCGGAGAGGAGGCTTACTCCTCTCCTTCGCCTACGGGTGCAGGGGACTCCCCCTCACCCCCTTCTCTGGAGGTGCTTTCGGGCACCTCCCTTTTCCCAGCGGCAGTCCCATCTTTTCTTTTCAAGGGGACTGCCAAGAAAGCCAGCAGGCAGCCCTTAGCCAGCCGCTTCCCATCAAAGCGGCTCGGTAGGGCAAACCCCCTTAGGGGGGAGAGGGAAGCCAGGCCCCTTCGGTCGCTTCCCTCAAAAGACCTGCTGGCAAGAATTTTAAACCTTGCCGGGGTCAAGGCCTGTGCCTCCCCATACAAGACTGGCGACACTGCCAAGGGAACCTGCGATGTCCTGGGAGGGGATGGCCAATTGGAGGCCCCTCCTGTGATAGACATGGTCCTTGAGGAGACCCAGCCCCAGACGGTAGGGCCTTCCATGGGGGGAATTCGGGCTCGGCGCCAAGCACCGAACCCGAATCCGCCCCTATGCAAGGTCCTCCTCAAATGGCTGAGGGCTCCGAGGCAGTAGAAGGAGGGGAGGGATCTCCTCCGACAGGTGCCCCTACGACAACCAGGACCTTCTCCATTTCGGAGAGGGACCTGGCTGAGGCTGGTCCATCTGGCCTGGGGACTTCTGCCGGCGGAGGTGAAAAGCGGGTTCATTCCCCGCCCTCCTCTCCGAAAAAGAAAAAGACTAAAAAGACTAAAAAGACCAAAAAGACTCGGGGCTCCTCTCCTTCCGCGGGGGCTGCGGGGACGGATGGGTCTGCTGCCACTCTGGCAAGCGACCAAGCCAAGATCGGCACATCCGCCCCCTCTGCCCCCCCGGTTGCGGAGCCTCTGACAAAGAAGACTACTACCAAGAGTGCACAGGGCGGAGCCTCGATGACATCGGGGCCCCTGATTCAGAGGTTACCTGGCGTTTTCGAGCCCGCTGGCTTCAAACGCTTCCTCGTTATTCGCTCCACTGATGGCACCATGTTGTCCAAAGGCAACATGATCCATCAGCGGAGAGGATTAGCTAGTGCAATTGGTAGAGAGCCGAAGGTAACCCGTTTCTCGGACGGGAGCCTTCTGGCGAATGCGGCGAATCCCGCCGAGGCGGCCAGGATTAGTGCTCTTCGGACACTTCATGGCACCCCGGTGAGTGTGACGCCGCACTCTACCATGAACTTTGTGAAAGGAGTAGTTTATGCGAGGGAACTCGTTGACTACTCCATTGAAGACATCACCTTAGAGCTGGCCGACCATGGGGCGGTCAAGGTCGAACGTGTGATGAGAAAACAGGGAGGGGCCTCGAGACCCACCCCTACACTCTTCGTCACGTTCGACTGTGACAAGCTCCCTGAGTCGGTGCGTGCCGGTTGGTACCGCTACCGCGTGAAGGCATTCGTGCCACTGCCGCGGCGGTGCTATTACTGTCACCGCTTCGGCCATACGAATCGCTCATGTAGACGTGCAAAGTCGGGGTCACCCGAAGTCTGTGTAAATTGCTCCAAGGTCGCACACGATAAGTCCAAATCGTGTGTGGCCAAGTGTGTCAATTGCGGAGAGCCGCACCCTGCTTCTTCGAAGCAATGTGGTGCATATCTCCTTGAGAAAGAAATCCTGGCCGTTCAGGCCCAGGATCGACTCTCATTCCGCGAGGCAAAGGACTTGGTCCTGGCGCGCCCGGCTCTGCCTGGGACGTCATATGCCTCAATAGTTAGGAAGGCACCCTCTGCTCCCGCCCCATCCAGGCCAACGAGCACGGTTGTTTCCGCGCCCATTCGGAGCCCTTCTGCGGGCTCTACCCAACCCGGGCGCTCTCCTGGTAAAGCTGGCGGCAAAAAGGGCTCATACCCTGCCCCGGCTAAAACCAGGGCTCCCCCCTCTTCCCCCAGCGTGACCGTTTCCCGTAAGGCGAAACGGCCACGTGCCTCCACCGAGTCGTTAGACTCACAGGAGGCAACACCCCTGAAGATGGTCGCTAGGCCATCTTCCGGGGTTCCTAAAGCTGTCCCCCGAAAGGAGGGCAGCAACAAAGGAGCTTCGGCTCCTTCGCCCACGTCCCGAGGTGGAGCGAGTGGCTCGGAGACGGTGGTTCCTCGAAAAGAGGGCCCCCCGCCTCCGAAGCCGCAACGCGCGCCTAAGGTTTCGAGGTGGAGGGAGGAAAAGACTCGCATGGCGAGCCCAACCTCCCCCAATAAGTCCTCGAAGGCGACAGCGCCTTCAGCGCTTTGTCCGGCCAACAGCGCCCGGGGTTCTGCCCCCGGGAAGCGTACGGCCATTCCCGTGAGGGTCTTCAATTCGAGGAGGGCCCCCGCGTCTCCTCCGAGCTAGGCCTGGAGGGCATATTCCTTCAATGGAATTGCCGTGGACTCCGGGCCAACTGGGAGGAGCTGCGGAGGCTCGTCTCGTCCCGTTCCCCGTTAGCTATTTTTTTGCAGGAGACCATGCTAGGTGCGTGCCCCCTCCCTGCCCTCCCGGGGTATAAGGGTCTTGCGACCCCACCACCTCGGGATGGCCGGGCTGGGGGATGCGCAGTTTACACCCGGCATGATGTCTCCGTTCTTCCTTTCTCTTTAGATACCTCCTTTCAGGCAGTGGCTGTGCAGCTGCACCTGGATAGGAGGTATACTATCATTTCTGCGTACATTCCACCGTCAGCTGACTTCGACGCGGGGGACTTCCGCCGCGTCGTTGCACGGTTGCCGAGGCCCTATCTCTTGCTTGGAGATCTGAACGGCAGGCATCCTCTCTGGGGAGATTACTCCATAATTCCCAGGGGACAAGTCCTTGCCGATCTGATCGAAGAGCTTGAGATGGGTGTCCTAAACGTGGATGAGTTTACGCATCACTGTCCGAGAACCGCTTCATTTTCTTGCCTTGACCTATCTTTGTGCTCTTCGGATGCACAGCCTGATTTTGATTGGGGGGTGGTCGATGACCTCCATGGTAGTGATCACTTTCCCATTCAAATATCATTTTCAGGGCAACTGCCGCCTGAGAGACCACCTCGGTGGTGCTTGGCGCAGGCGCGGTGGCCTGCATTTCAGGAAATGACTGAATTCTCTATCTCAGTCGAGGAGTTTAGGTCGGTAGATTATGCCGTTGAGTTCTTCTCCGGCAACCTCATCGCCGTGGGCCTGACTACTATTCCTAGGACGTCTGGCCGTTTTGCACGCCGACCACTCCCATGGTGGTCGGCCGAGTGTGAGACGGCCCTCAAACAGAAGCGTTATGCCTACATGCGCTATAAGCGCCGCCCGAACGATTCCACTGTCGCTGAATTTCGTCGGGCTAGGGCTAGGTTCCGGTATATTTCGAAGCACGTCCGCCGCTCTTCTTGGCGGGCATACGTGTCTTCACTTAACGGGAAGACCCCTTTAGCTGAGGTGTGGAAGCGATTCAAAAGGATTCGGGGCAAGTTCTCGCAGGACCCCCCTCCCGTTCTCCAGGAGAATGGGACCGCAATCTCGGACCCCGCGTCCGTGGCGGAATCCTTAGCGACCGCTTTTTCCGCATTCTCTAGCCGTGATGCTGCTCCGCCAGCATTCAATGCACGTCGTGATGTCGCGGAAGGCCGCCGGCTGGACTTTACCTCCAGAGGCGGAGAACCCTTCAACGACAAGTTTACTGTGAGTGAGTTGCGCTCCGCTCTCGCTTCGTGCGCGGACACCGCCCATGGTCCGGACGATGTCCCGTACGCCATGCTTCGACACCTGGGTGAGCGAGGCATGGCCTTTCTGTTAGATTTGTTCAACAGGATCTGGGTGGAAGGTCTTCTCCCAGACTCCTGGCGAATCGCTACTGTGCTCGCCTTTCGCAAGCCGGGGAGAGATCACTCTACTCCGACCGGTTTCCGCCCAATCTCTCTAACCTCTTGCGTGTGCAAGTTGATGGAGAAATTGGTAAATGTTAGATTAGCCTATTTCCTGGACAGCGGAGGCCATCTGTCTTCTGCACAGTGCGGCTTCCGTAAGTTCCACTCCACGTCGGATGCTCTGCTCCGACTGGAAAATGCCGTCTGCGAGGCTTTCCTTCGTAGACAGCACTACGCCACGGTGTTTTTTGATCTGGAGAAGGCCTATGATACCGCATGGCGATACGGTATCATGGAGACTCTCCACACGATGGGGGCGAGGGGACGCCTCCCAATGTTTATATCTGAATTTTTGCGAGATCGTCGATTCCGCGTACGGGTGGGGGGAGCCCTCTCCGGCCCAAAGGAGCAGGAAGAGGGTGTCCCGCAGGGAAGTGTCCTCAGTGTCACACTCTTTGCCCTGAGCATCAACGGCATCACCTCGGTGCTGCCGGAAGATGTTCTCGCTACGCTCTACGTGGACGACCTTTCGATCTCTTTTGGCGCGGCCCAGATGCCAACTCTGGAGCGCCGACTCCAACAGGCATTGAACCGCGTCTCTCGCTATGCCGAAGCGCACAGGTTTCGGTTTTCTTTGGCCAAGACTAAGGTGGTGCACTTCTGCCGCCACCCACGGCTTCACCCCGACCCAGATTTGTTTCTTAATGGGGTGCGCCTGGATCTGGTTGAGTCGCACCGTTTCCTTGGTCTTGTATTCGACCGACGCCTCACCTGGGAGGCTCACATTCGCAGCCTTAGGGTCTCTTGTACCCGCGCCATGGACATTCTCCGTTCCGTGACGTTCAGCGCTTGGGGCGCTGATAGGGCTACCGCCTTACTTTTTTATCGATCCTTTGTTCGCTCGAAGCTCGACTACGGATGCGAGTTTTATGCATCCGCAGCCGAGCGTTTATTGCGGAAGGTGGATTCGATCCACCACACCGGCCTTCGCCTTGCGACCGGTGCCTTCCGCACTTCCCCCATTGAGAGCCTGTTGGTCGATGTTGGGAGATGCCACTCGCTCTGCGCCGCGTGCAGTGCATCACTCGCCTGTACGCGCGAGCCCGGCGCCTCCCTCAGTCGCCAACAGCTCTCACTGCATCCGCAGCTGATCTCGATGGTGCCTATGCCGCCGAGAGACGCCAGTCATACCCTAAGCCCTTTGGGTTTAGGGCCAGGAAACTCCTTCGAGAGGTAGATATAGCTCTCGGGCCGGTGGCGCCCCTGGTTCTGCCCAGGACGCCACCCTGGAGGGTACCACATTTGGCTATTTGTCGCCACGCCTCTGCTCCCAAAGCTTGTACTGCGCCGGGAGTATTGCGTTCGACCTTTTTGGAGCACACATCGTGTCACGCTGGTACCGTGCCAGTGTATACGGATGGCTCCAAGTCCCAAGAGGGGGTCGGCTTCCACGCCGTATCCCCTCTGTATCCCCTCTGTTTGAAGTCAGCGGGGCTCTACCAGGCGCTGCGTCTGTCTTCACGGCCGAGCTGGTGGCAATACACCACTCGGTACGGGAGATTACGCGACGTGCCCGGTTCGGAGACCGGATTGTGATCTATAGCGACTCACAAAGCGACCTGAGTGCTCTCGGGGCATTGGAATCTCCGCATCCCCTGGTTCGCGAAATCCGTGACGCCACGGTTTTGGCGAGCCGGGCAGATGTCGAGATTATCTTCTGCTGGGTTCCTGGACATGTAGGAATTGCGGGGAATGAGCGCGCCGATGAGGGCGCCAAAGAGTCCGCGAGGACTCTGCGACCGGACCAGCGTTTCGCTCTTCCTCACACTGACTACATGGCAGGAATACGGGCAGCTCTTCGGACTGCTTGGCAAAGAAGATGGGAGACGGTCGAGGGGAACTTAAAGTTGCGTGCCATTGCGCCGCGACTGTTCCCATGGACCTATCCCCCAATGCCGCGGCGGCTTCAGGTTGCTTTCTGTCGTCTCTGAATCGGACACACTCGTGTGACGCATCGCTATTTGATGGAGCGCTCGCCTGCGCCCTATTGCAACGACTGCGTCGTCCCCCAGACTGTTCAACACATTCTTCTCGAATGTCCCAGTCTGGGTGATCTTCGCGCACGATACCTGTCCCGGTACCGGGATGGGCGGGGTCGCTACCACCTGTCTCTTGTACTCGGGACAGATTCGTGCACATTGACTTGTGGACTTGTTGACTTCTTGGGGGAGGCCAGCCTTCTCCCTATTATTTAAGCAAGGTTTGTTTTTTTTTGTTTTTTTTTTTTTCCTTTAGTTGCACTTTTCTGCGCCGGGGGGACCTCTCCCCGACGCACCAGCTTGCTTCCTTTCCCATTTTTTGGGGTGTTTTTTTTTCTCTTTAATTTTATTTTAAAGTAGCCGCGAACTAGGCCAGTTTTAATACGGCGACTAATGCCCAAGTAGGCAGTCGCCAGATGAGCTCTTAAAAAAAAAAATAAAAATATCCCCGAGGCAGAACCTCATGCGCTGTTGGCCGGACAATGCGCTGAAGTCGCTGTCGCCTTCGAGGACTTATTGGGGGAGGTTGGGCTCGCCATGCGAGTCTTTTCCTCCCTCTGCCTCGAAACCTAAGGCGGGCGTTGTGGATTCGGAGGCGGGGGGGAAACCCTCTTTTCAAGGATCAACCATCTCTGTAGGAACCGAAGCGCCTTTGTTGCTGTTCTCCTTTCAGGTGCAGCTTTAGGAACCAGGGAGGCTGGCCTGGCCACCAACATCAGTGGTGTTGCCTCCCGTGAGTCTAACGACTCCGTCGACGCGCGTGGCCGTTTCCCCTTACGGGAAACGGTCACGCTAGTGGAAGGGGGAGGGGTTAGGGTTAGCCAGGGCTGGATGTGAAGCTTTGTGCCGCCAGCTTTACCAGGTGAGCGCCCGAGTTGAATAGAACCCGGAGAAGGGCTGGGAATGGGCGCGACACCACCGTGCTCGTTGGCCTGGATGGGCCATGAGCAGTGGGTGCCTTTCTTAGCATTGAGGCGTAAGACGTCGCAGGCAGAGCCGGGCGCGCCAGGACCAAGTCCTTAGCCTCGCAGAATGAAAGTCGATCCTGGGCCTGAACGGACAGGATTTCTTTCTCGAGGAGATATGCACCACATTGCTTCGAAGAAGCGGGGAGCGGCTCTCCCCAATTGACACACTTATCCACACACGATTTGGACTTATCGTGTGCGGCCTTGGAGCAATTTACACAGACTTCGGGTGACCCTGACTTTGCTCGTCTATAAGAACGATTCGTATGGCTGAAGCGGTGATAGTAATAGCACCGCCGCGGCAGTGGCACGAATGCCTTCACGCGGTAGCATTACCAACCGGCACGCACCGACTCAGGGAGCTTGTTACAGTCGAACGTGACGAAGAGTGTAGGGGTGGGTCTCGAGGCCCCTTCCTGTTTTCTCATCACACGTTCGGCCTTAACCACCCCATGGTCAGCCAGCTCTAAAATGATGTCCTCTATCGAGTAGTCCACGAATTCCCTCGCATAAACTACTGCTTTCACGAAGTTCATGGTAGAATCCGGCGTCACACTCACCGGCGTCCGAAGGGCACTAATCATGGCAGCCTGAGGGATGTAGATGCTGATCTCAGCCATCTATTCCGGATCGGGGTTTATGGGGGGGGGGTACAATGATCTCTTACCCCTGAGCTCTATTTTGGGTTGGTGGGTTTTTAAATAACCTGCTTTATCCCCACCCACAACTTCCTCACCTTTTCCTTTCTATTTTCAAACACTATACATTTAACGCCGTGTCCAAGGTGGAGCCGCCATGCTGAGGGACTACCAGGCCACCAGGCAGGAGGGGTGGTCTTGAATGGCGGCACCTGATTCTGCTTGCCCCGTACGCACCCCTTGCAGGGCGGGCTACTGCGAGGGATGATGAGCAATTGCTTCCCATAAAAAAATATGGTAACCATGCCCAATGATGATACCAATAAAATCTCCCCTCAATTTCCCCTTGTCCATTGTCAGAGCCGCCCTCGAGCAGCTCCACAGAATAAATGGAGGTCTCCTTCCCTGTGCTCTCGCAGGGGACCCTCCAAATATCTCTAACTGGAGAGGAGACTTACTCTCCTTCGCCTACGGGTGTAGGGAACTGCCCCTCACCCCCTAGTCTGGAGGTGCTTTGGGGCACCTCCTACTTCCCAGCGGCATTCCTTCCCCCTTTACTTTCCAAGGGGACTGCCAAGAAAGCCAGCAGGCAGCCCATAGCCGACTGCTCCCCATTGAAGCGGCTCGGTAGGGCAAACCCCCTTAGGGGAGGGAGGTAAGCCAGGCCCCATCGGTCGCTTCCCTCAAAAGACCTACTGGAGAGAATATTGAACCTTGCCGGGGTCAAAGCCTCTGCCTTCCCAGACTCGACTTGTGACAGTGCTGTCAATGGGACCTGTGATGTCCTTGGGGGGGGGGGGTGAGCAACTGGATATCCCCCCTGAGATAGAAATGGTTCTTGAGAAAACCCATCCTCAGACGGTAGGGCCTTCCATGGGAGCGAATCCAGGCTCGGCGCCAAGCACCAAACTCGAGTCCGCCCCTATGCAAGGTCCTCCTCAAACGGCTAGGGTTTCCAAGGCAGTACAAGGAGGGGAGGGATCTCCTCCGACCGGTGCCCCTCCGACTGTCAGGACCTTCTCCATCTCTGAAAAGGACCTTCCTGAGGCCCGTCCATCCGGCCTGGGGGCTCCTGCCCGCGGAGGGGACAAGCAGGTTCATTCCCCTCCCTCTCCTAAAAAGAAAAATAACAGAAAAAAGACTAAAAAGACACGGGGCTCCTTTCCATCCACGAGGGTTGCGGGGATGGATGGGTCTGCTGCCACTTCGGTAAGCGACCAAGCCAAGATCGGCACATCCGGCCTCTATGCATCTCCCTCCCGGGTTTAGAGCCCCTGACTAAGACCAAAAGTGTTGGTGCGCAGAGCGGAGCCTCGATTACATCGGGGCCCCTCATTCAAAGATTACCCGGCGTTTTCGAGCCTTCTGGCTTCAAACGATTCCACATTATTCGCTCCACTGATGGCACTATGTTGGTTAAGGGCAACATGATTCATCAGAGGAGAGCTTTAGCTAGTGTGATTGGTAGAGAGCCGAAGGTGACCCGTTTCTCGGACGAGACCGCCACACCAAGCAGCATGCGGCTTTTCATATAAAAGAAGTTGGAGATATTTTATTTATTTTTTTAAAGGTGAGAATAGGATTCGCGTGCTTGTAAGAAATCATTGGCCTCACCTTTGGCACGTGTGCCAAAGGTTGCCCATGCCTAGCCTAGGACGATGCCGAACAACATTGTATTTGAAAAAATAGCGAAGGAAACTCTTATTCAAAGATTTTGAAAATTTATTGGCTTACATAGTACGAGTTGACTTTCGGGGTAGGAAACAGGATGGGGGAGGGGGGGCTGTAGTCAGCTGTGCGTCCATGATACGAGTCTACAGCACTGCGGGCCTATTAGTGGCATTCATAGGCCTCCCAGACCTCCTGCATTTTCCGTGACTGTCCCGCATTTTAGTATTTTTGGAACTCCCCGCATTGGCAAAGCAGGCGGCAGAGATGTCCATCAATTTGAGTAATCACAAGATTTTATAGATTTGGCACCATTGTACAACGTTGCATCATTCAACAAACAAAAAAATAGCCTCCAGTCATTCCCCCATCTCTCCTAATTGTGTAACGTGACAGGTGTCAAAGTTCAATTCATTTTTCGAGTTACCCCTATTTAAAAAAAAAAAAATGGCTTCTCAAACAGTGTTTTTTTTTAATGAGGATATTGAGAAAGAATATCCATTTATTAAAAAGGCAAATAGTGAAAACATGCTAAAATGTGACACACGTTTTTTAGATTCTCAATTGCAATTGGTGGAAAGAATCTTAAACGCTATTTGAACCCGGATAAACACAAACGACCAAATGTTTGTGCGTCATCAAGCAATTCTTTGAAATCATTTTAAAAAAGTAATATGTTGGATGAAGACAATAAAAGCACCGCAGTAACAGAAGGAACATGGGTTTATCATTCAGTTAAACACAACCAATCTTTTAAGTCTACAGATTGTACTTCAAAACTGATAAGAAAATGCTTCAATACAATTTTTTTCTTACGCCCAAACAAAAATGGCAACAATTTTATCTAATGTTTTTCAAACATGTAAAAGTGCACTTTATTGGTTAGGTATGTTTTGCCCACTAATGGAGTTAATGCAAAAGTATTAGAAGTGCAAAGTTTAGTCGGTGATACATCGGAAATATTATTTAATTTAATCTAGAAAACTTTAGATTCTCGTAGTTTGTTGAATAAATTACAGGCACTCTGTGCGGACAATACAAATCTGAACTTTTTTTGGGGGGAGGGGGTCATCAAGAGGAAGAAAAATATTTTTTTGAGACTCCAGCAAAGCTTAGATAGAAAATTAATTGGCGTCAATTGTCCAGCCCATATTTGAAGAGTTCATGTGATTGCTTGCCCTATTGATATATAAGTTGTGGTTGTAAAAACCTATTCATTCTTTTACATATATACAATCAGAGGTGAAGAACTAAAAGATATTTCTGATTCTGTCAACGTAGCTGTTTTAACAGATATTTAGGATATAGCAAGACTAGGTGGCTATCTTTGAGGCCAGCCACTGAAATAATTATTCGACTATTCAAGTGTTTAAAAGTATATTTCTTGTCTCACAAACGCTGTCCTACTATTCTTAGACAATTTTTTGAAAATCCATGTTCCGAGCCACTTGTGTATTTTATACAAAGTTCCTTATTCCATGATAACATCCTAAAAGTGGAATCGCAAAAGGCTTATTTACTCGAAATTGCCAATATCCTTAAGGATTTAAAGCTGAAATTAATAAGAAAGAAAACGAGTCATTTTTTATCTTAACTATGGATAAAATGCTGAAGGATTTAAAGCGACCAGGAAAAGATATACAAAGCTTTAAAACAGCTATGTACTTTGTCATTCTATACTCAGTGTGTAGATTATTTTTGAACGAGTGGACTGTGTATTTTGAAGAGATGGAAAATTTCAACTGTATATTTCTTCACAGATTTAATTCATTGGACAAAAAAACTAATTTACTTATAAATGATAATGATCTCTTTGATGAAGTAACTTGTGTAAATAATTTTGTGACGATAGAAAAAAAATAAAGAATAGAATGACTGTGAAATTGAGGTTGACAGTCGATGGGATTAGATATTTTAACATTTCAAAAGTATGAACATTCCATTTAAAAATATTTCTCAGATATTAGAACTCTTTTTGAGTTTACCAGGTTCAAATGCGCTAACAGAAAGGGTATTTTCAATGATGAAAAATTACTGGACAGAACAAAAAATGCAACTTAAATATCAACACTTTGAAAGTGGCGCTATTAACTACGTGCAATTATGAAATGAATTGTTTACAATTTTCTGATTAACTAAGCTCAAAAATAAGCCTTCTTGAAAAGATCCATTCCAATGAAAAGTTCAATTCTGGACCAAATTAGGTGAGTGAGTATTAAAATATTAATTACAAACTTCGTTTGTTAAATCGTTTTTGATTCATTATACGAGTATATATAATGTGTGTGTATGATATACCTGTGTAACAGTATAGGTATGTCTGGCCGTATGTACCTTATTAGTACCTACATATAATCGTGTTTATAAAAATGCAAATGGGACCTTCCGCATTGGGTTCCCCCAAATCTGGGAGGTCTAGCGATTCATCAAGTCCATTTATTAAAAGAAATGGATGAATTCAAACAAGGTCCAGTTTACTCAATGCAATGATAATAAAGGTAAAAGGTAGGTCGATAAGGCAAGAAAAAGTCAGAATAAAACGAGACCGAAGGAGGAAATGATTAATATTAAGGTTTTCTAATAAACCTCCAGCTTCAAATGCTGGTAGCCGGAAATTACTGCCATGCTTCCTGGAACAACTCTATACAAAAAAAGGGCCATTTTGAATCTATTAACGGAAGGAGAGAAATAAATGTAAAAATGATAGGCCTATCTGGCTTAGATTAGACGCCTAATTGATATTGCGAGCAAATAATTTCTCCTCTCCATCAATCGAATATCCACCTCCTACCGGAAAGGGACAATTAAGTAGGGTTGCCATATCTCTCCCCCCCCCCCTCAAAGGACGTTCCCGAGACATCCTGTCTCCGCCCAACACACTATATTACCTGTATCGGTGTGCCTGGATATAGCTCGCGTGCAAGTATAGAAATCTTTAAAAGATTCGAAAATATTAACTTTTGCATGAAGATTTAGACAAATTCAAGAGGAGAAATCTGGAAAATAAAATAGTTTGGAAGTAAAATAAGGATTGTTTAAAGATCTCATAAAACTGAAATAAGGAAGGACCGCATGCCAACATGGTATTCAATGATTGCTACAAACCGTAATAACATAAATCAACCAATGGCAAAAGTCACAAGGGCCTATTAGAGGTCATCAGAGTTCAACACTCAACCCATAAACCGCGTGTAAAAGAGTGCGTCCATAACACTGCTTTAAAACTCATCTCCACCATCCATGCCTTGTTAAAAACTAAATCACGCACCTTCAATACATTTGATAAGATAATAATATACAATTTATAAAAAAATCTACCCTTCTCCCAAAGTCTGCATCCACAGGACTACGTTCACAACATAACCTACAAATGTATGTCGATATTATAATATGTAATTTGCCTCAATACAACTCAAAAATCATAATAACCTACTATCCCCATATAGTCATCAACCTGCTTGAAAACATTTAAATTTGGACTGCTTATTGTCTTCTGTGGTAAATCATTCCACCAATCTACCACTCTGTTGGTGAAAAAGTACTTTCCACATCCAACCTACACCTGTTTTTTTTTTGTTTTTTTTTCAAGCGATGGCTCCTGGTCCTATCAGTACCTTCCAACTCGAAGAACCTACCAAATCTAACTTATCTACCTCAGAGCAAATTTGAAAAAGCTCGCTCATATCCCTTCACTCTCCTTTCAAATGAGGACATATTTAGCACTCCTTTGCACTGACCTGCAGGTTGATATAATGTTTAAAGTATGGGGCCCATGCTTGTATACAATACTGTAAATCTGGCCTGGTATATGAGTGATCTGCCTAAAGATAACTCCTTACTTTTGTAACTAACAGTCATCTTTGTCGTAGGGTGAGGGTGAAGAGGACACGCAGGAATATTGGGATAGAGATCCCAGTGTGAGTTTTAAATAAACAAAATCGAGTGCGGTTGGCCTAAATAATCAATTCTTAAAGGTTCTGGGATTATAAAAACTAATGGTAGAAAAATAACTTTACTATATACAAAGGAAAATATTATAGCACAAGTACATAAATGACAATTAAATAAAATGGGACCCGGGATACCAAACGGGGGTAGGGGATACAAATGACTCGCCGGTTACGAGAGTCCGAGAGAGGATGTACGGTGATTGCTTCCAGGGAAAGGGGGGGGGGGGCAAATCACGGGGAGACTCGTGTAAAGCCTAATTGACTGGAGGCTCGGATATGACGAGTAAGTAGAGCGCTGCAAGATTCCTCCTTTAACCTCGCTGAGAAATGAGCGAGGGAGTACTCCAGACGAGACGAAGTCGATACCCAAGTGATGAATGCCTGTCTGTGTCTATCGTCTGTCGGGCTGGAATTCTGGCCTTAGGTACGAGCAATGCGTGGTAGAGGTGACGCGTCGCGTCGCGTTGCGTTCGTAGCTGGAAGCCGTTGGGAGGCGAAGCAGGCCGTACGAGACTGTACGTGGCTGCTAACCAAGACGGAGCTGTATGGTACTAATTTCTCAAAGCTTTTCTCGAAGTATTTATACTGCCTCGGTGGAAGCGGCTCTCATTAAACCTAGTGCGCCAAGGCGCAGGGGGGGGGGGAAGGTTAGTGTCGGCGGCCTCGCACCTTGCGCAAAGGTCCTTGGTGCCGATCAGACGGTGCGATGGCGAGAAAGTGAACCCAACACGGGTCGCACAACCGCGCGAAATTCCCGCTGCTCCCTTGGGGCTGTCTGAGTGTGCAGGTGTATCTTCCCAGATGCCACAGGTAGGCGTGTTCTAGGGGTGGGTGTAACCTTCTCTTTCTGACATCTCCTTCCCTCCTAAGATGGAGCTTCCGAAGGAAGTGACATCAGACTAATATAGAGTAATTACATGGCTAAATTTCCCATAAGGACACGATTACAAAAGGGATGGTACCGGGTACTCTGCACAAAAATAAGTCAAATAAAGGGGACTGGGAATGCTCGGTATAATAGTTATCAATAGCCGGGGTCAATATAGTCTCGGTAACCAAGGGCTTACATACAAGGATATTAAAAAAAAGTCCGTCAATACAAAAAAAAGGTACATACGAACAGAGTAACTCATTAAATATATACACAATAATAAAAAGAAATAATATCACATATTTTTATAAGGCATTACACAAAACTACAAGAATTATTCTGGAATATATACAAAAGTAATCCATTTAACATTACAATTAACTAATGGGAAAATACTCTGGAGACAAATCCAGAGGATTTCTGCTTAAGCTGTCCGCCAGGCAATTTTTGGAACCCTTAATATATACAATTTTAATTTGTAATTCTTGGAGAGAGAGAGAGACCACCTCATGACGCGACCATTATTGTTCTTAACGTTCCGTAGGTAAGAGAGGGGTTTATTGTCAGTCTCGATAGTGAATTCTTTACCTAAGAGAAATACTTTGAACTTGTGGATACTCTAAACGATGGCAAGAGCTTCTCGCTCTATTACCGCATAGTTTTTCTGGTGGGGAAGAAGTTTACGGCTCGCCATGGTCACCATACTGGACAAGAAGGCAACCTAGGCCATCGTTACTGGCGTCAGTCCGTATGCCAAAAGGTTTAAGGGGGTCGGGTGAAGCGGAGGATCGGTGCTGAAGCTAACTTCCATTTAAGCTGGTCAAAGCTAGCGATCGAAAGGGGTGTCCAGACGGGGCACTCGGGAGCGGGGGATAGGGCTTTTCTTGAGGAGATCACACAGGGGCGCGGTGATTGAGGCGAAGTTCATAATAAAACGTCGGTAGAAGGAGGCGGACTCCATGAATGGCCTCACTGCTTCTTTGTTGCAGGTAGTGGCATTTCGACAATTGCCTTGATTTTGTCAGCTTGGGGAGCCAAGGAATCGTTCCCTATGTGGAAACCCAAATAGTCAATAGTGCCAAAGGCGAAGTGCCACTTGTTGGGTCCAATCGTGAAGTGGTGTTCCCGGAGTTGGTATAGGAGGGGGTACGAAGGGCAGCTAGATGGTGGTCCCATTCCTGGGTCGCCAAGTAAATGTTGTCGAAGTAGAAGGTGACGTGGGGCAACACATCCAATATTTGCCTCATCATTCGGTTATAAATGCTATATGCCGTCACCAACCCGAAAGAGAGTCGCCGGAATTGCATCGAGCCCTTGTCGGTGGGGAAGGCCGTGTACCTCTTTACCTCTTTCCTCAATCGAATCTGGTAATAGGCCTTACACAGATCTAATTCTTTAAGAAATTTGGCCTTCTCGAACATGTGAAAATTATGTTCGATGAGGCGAATCGGTTCGGCGTCCAACAGGGTGACGTTGTGTAACTTCCGGAAGTCAATGCACATCCAGTAATAATTGTCCGCCTTCACCATCACGACCGGGGAACATTACTCCGACTCCGAGGGCTCTATAATACCCATCTTCAATAGCTTGTCTACCTCCTCATTGAACGCTTTTCTTAAGTGAATTGGGAGGGTGTACGGCTTCGAACGGACAGGTTCCTGGGTGGTGAGCCGAATATTGTGCTCGAACTGATAGCACAATCAGGGTATCCGAGATTACATCGGTGAATTGAGTGAGCAGCGCTTGTAACTGGGTCTTCTAGGGGATCGGAAGCCTAGAGTTTATGCTCAACTCGGTCGATGGGGAATCAGGGGTATCTGGCAAGACGTGATGAGGATATTTTGCGTCTTGTTCCACGCAGGCCACTTGTACCACGATAAGGGGTCAAGAGGGTAGCTGGACTCCAAGGCAGATTCTTCGTCCAGGGCCACAAGTTGATTGGCACAAGCGCGTCGATGATACATTTTAAGCATGTTCACGTGGAATAGCTTAGCGCCAGACGGGGTTTGGATGAAGTAGTCGACGGGGCCGCTTCCCTAGATCAATGGGAAGGGGCCCTTCCATTGGCCTTAAAGTTTGTTGTTCTTCGTGGGGAGTAGTAAAAGGCTTCCCCACCTGGTTTAAATTTTCGTTCTTGGGACTTACAGTCGAAGTAGGTGTTATACTTGCCCAAATTTGTCTCGGCGTTCTGATGCGGAGATCGCTGCGCACTTTCCTAACCTCTGCCTTAGGTCTAGAAAGTAAGCGTAGGAGGATTGAATCTACTGGTCTAATTTCGAATTAGAAGAGTTCCTTTAGATGCTGAGAGGCCCTCTAACATTACGTCCATACTGAATCTTAAATGGACAAAACCTAAGGTGCGATGGGGAATTGCCTGGTATGCGAAAAGGGCTACCGGCGCACAATTTCTTGAGGATGGATTTGGTTGTTCGTTTTATACGGCGTTCAAGCCTTTTGTCTTAAAAATTTAACGTTTTTGTTCGTTTTGAGCATTTGTTGTTTTTATGGTATAATTGCTTTACTATTGCATTACTTAATACTTTGCATTTTACTTTGTCCTTTTTTCGTCGTTTTCTTTCTTCTTTGGTCAAAATCGGTTATTTTGAGTCATAGTAGGTAGGGTTTTGTGATCTACTCTCTATCTACCAGCCTACTCAAAGCCTATTTGTTGTCTTCGCGAGGTGCCTGTTTATTATAGGAAACTAAAAAAGGGAAAGTTTGAATTTATGAGGAACCGGGTCTTTGTGCGGGAAGTTCACCTTATCAGAGGAAAACATTTCCTGCTCTTATTACGAAGGTCGGGAGACAAAAATTGAATTATTTCGCATGAAAATAGCAGAAATAGCAACCTAGTGATTAATTTGGGGTAATGAAATACTTCGGTCAAGAAATATTAGCATTCACAGCTTGGAATGCTTTTAGGAAATTGAAACTGGAGCGGTTCTCGCATTGTTAAACATGTGAAAATTTATACCGTCGAGTCTAAATTTCGTTCATGTATTGCATTTCATCTTGGATCAGCAAAACTTAAAATACGAATAATTTATGAGCGCATTTCAGCGAAAGAACTTACATGATTTAAGAATTGTATATTTTTTAATTTCCTTGAGTTGTACCATTTTTTTTCTATATAAATAAAAAAAAATGAAACATTATTAAATAATAACTTACGCAGATTTAATAATGTGGGTATTATTAACCATAATAATACATAGGCTGACTATATATATACATTTGACACGCGCGCCAAACGTGGCGCGTAAACGACTTCTTACAAGCACGCGAAGCCAAGTCTCTCCTATAATAATAATAGTATAATAATAATAATCCAACTTCTTTTATCTTCTTTTATATGACAATCACATGCCGAGCAACTTGATATAAACTATCATCAGTATTGCAGTAGTAAATGTCTTTATGATGGTAAATAAATAAAAGGTCCATAATTTTTCTTTTCGTTTGGATTTGTTGTTTTCTCCTAAAAATGATAAATTTCCGCTACTGTTTAATATATGTAGGTTTATATGTAAAATAACTTTACATTTTCTGTGATTTTTCTGCTTCATTCATAAAGGACTAATAATCAATAAAATAATCTTTTAATTGTTTTAATAAAGTTAAACGATTAAGAGATTTGGCATTGCAATGTACTGACACGAGAAAATTTGGTATCGTAGATTTGGCTAATTTTGGCACCCACACTTCAAAGGGTTGTCCACCCCTCTGTTAGACGAAAAGGGCTTATAAGAAATCGAAAGCGCTGTCGGTAGACATTTTTAGATGTAGAAATTACTAGTTTTATTTGTAGATATATTTAATAAAGCTTTATTTTTCGAGTAATTTATCGACCAAAAGCTGTGATACTGCTGACTCCTGTGTTTTCTAACCCTCGTGACCTTTGCTCTATCCGGTAATGGTCAATGGGTTTTGCTAGACACGAGCTGAGGAGAAAACGTGCATGGGATGATCCCCGGTTGCTTGGTAGCTATTCCTACCGAGAAGGAACTTTCTCCTCTGTCGAACTTTCCAAAGTCTCGGACAGTGAATGTGCATATGAGAGGAAATTAATCAGGTTTTTGCACTTCCACCCTCCACACACAATCTTTTCATTGAATGTTAGTGTGTACTTTTTCTTTTGTGAAAACTTCCCGCAGGATGGACCCCTGTGTAGCCTGCTACACTTTGTACCCGGAGGAATTACACGTCCTCTTGGCCTGAAGGGTAAATAAGCGAAACCCAGTGACTGGGTAAAGTTGTTGGCGCGCTTTTTCCTCGCTCACACGCAGCACTTCACCTTTTTATTAGTATTATTTTTAGTTATTTTTATTATTGTTAAATTCTTTTTATTTATTCTCTTAATTAGTATTACTTATTAGGTATTTAATATTTTTTATTAGTATTAAGTATTATTTATTACTATTTATCATTATATAGTATGTATTAATTATTGTATTATTATTACCGTGTATTATTTTATCATTTAGTAGTATTAATTATTATTACTGTTGGCCCCTTAAGGTTTTCAACCCACACTCTGGAGGACCGTTGCCACATGGACAGAGTTCGGTCCGGTAGCCATGGTGCCTTGGTGGAATGCATGCCATCCTGCGATCACCTAGCAACAGGGTATGATAATAATAGTAGATCACCCCCCCCCCCCCTACTGTTTGTGGACTCTCCTATCTCTACTTCTTTTTATTACCTACCCTGCTACCCCTTTCCACCCTGGCTCTTCTATCCGCAGAGGTTCTGGTTGCCCGGCGCACTTTTGTCCTCTTATGAGCCTTAGTCGAGTGGCAGTGTTTACCGTGAGGTCCTTACCTGTTGCGAGGGCCGAAAGCCCAACGGCTGGGGAAAGTATTAGGTACGAAGTGGCTGAGCCATCGGCTCTGGTCACCTTCCTCCAGTACACATAAAAGGTGGCTACGTCAGCACCATCCTTTATAGTCAAAGTTCCAGGACAATTTCGCCTAAATGGCGGAGCGGATTGGCAAAGCCCATAAACGCTCGAACCGCGGACGGAGTATGTGTAAATGATCACATTATGGAATTTTATGATCCTATGGAGCCTTTTAACTTCCAAAATCATTAAGGAGTCATACTATCTACTTTTTACTTTCTATGTGTCCTTTTTCCTCAAATATGGTTACAATAGAAGGCAATAGTGGGATTGAGAATGGGGATCCGTCTCGAAGCGCAAGCTTTCCCTTCGACGGGTCAAAAGGCTCCTTTCTCTCCATCCTCATGCAGCAAAGAGGCTTTCCCTTTTGCCATCTTTGGAGCTGCCCTTGGGCAGCTCCACAGCTGAAACGGAGGGGCCCTCCAACTCTCTTCTATAGAAAAGGAGGCCTACTCCTCACCTAGGCTTTCGGGGGCGATGACTCCCCCCCTCACCTCCTGTTGAGTTGCCGATGGACCATTCCATCTTTCCACGATTGGCAGTCCACGCTTCCCTATCCCAGGGGACTGCCATGAGAGAAGGCAGGCGGCCTAAAATAGACTAATCCTAGTGAGAGAGACTACATAGGGCCAACCATCTTATGGAACAAGAAAAAACGGGTCACAGAGGGCAGTGACTCTTGCAGTCTTGTATTTTGACATTGCAGTGGTCAGCGTGCTTGCTTCCTCTTCCCCGATGCAATTTGGTTCTTCGGCCATAGACTCTACTCTGACTGACGATAGCTCGAATAAGATCCGTGAGACCTTGGTGGGATAGCCACATAGTGCCCCCTCCCCCCCTGAGATGGACATTGTGCCGAAAGCGACCCAGCCGCGTATGGAAGGATCTTCCATAGGGGCAAACATGGGCTCTGTGCCAAACACCGAACCTAGACCCGCCTCTGTGCAATCTTCTCTTTTCGTGGCTCAGGACCCCGAAGACTAACAAGGAGAGGAGGGACCTCCTCCCCTTGCTGATGCTCCTTTGACAGCCAAGATATTCTCCACTTCAGAGAAGGGTCTTTCTAAGGCCTCTCCGTCCGACCTAGGAGCTCCTTCCGACGGCGGAGATAAGCCTGCCCATTCCCAACCCTCCTCACAAAAAGCAGACAAGAAAAACACAGGACTCAGGGTTCCTCTCCCTCCACGATTATGCTGTCGTTTAGGCAAGCGAGTAGGCCAAGATCGGCATGTCCGGCCATGAGGCGCCATCAGGTGGGTGATCCAGACTAAGACCAAAGTTGCAAGTGCGCTGAACGAAGCCTCGATTACGTCAGGCTCCCTTAGTCAGATACTACCTGGAGTTTTAGAGCCCGCTGGCTTCAAATGTTTTCTGGTTATTCGCTCCATTGATGGAGGTATGTTGGCTAAGGGAAACATCATCCATCAGAAGAGACCGTTAGTTAGCTTGATTGGTAGAGAGCCGAAGGTGACCCATTTCTCGGACAAGAGCCTTCTGATGAAGTGGTTGGATCCCTCTGAGGCGGCTATGATTATTACCCTCTGGACAATAATGGCTCACCATCGATTTTTACGCCGCACTCTACCATGAACTTTGTGAAATGAGTGCTTTAAGAGAAGTAACATGTGGACTAGCTGGTCGACCATGGATGGGTTAAGGTCGAACACGTGATGAGAAAGCAGGGAAGGACATCGAGATCCGCGCCGACCCTCTTCGTCACGTTCGACCGTGTGAAGCTCCCTATTCGTAGAGCATCTGGCAGTTTTGCACGCCGTCCTCTTCCGTGATGGTCGGCCGGGTGTGAGACGGCCCTCAAACAGAAGTGTTATGCCTACATGTGCTATAAGCGCCGCCCGAACGATTCCATTGTTTGACTAATTTCATTGAGTTTGGGCTAGGTTACGAGTAATGAAGCACGCCCGCCGCTTTTCCGTGTCGGCATACGTATTTTCAATTAACTGGAAAACTCCCTCTAGCAGATGTGTGAAAGCGAGTCAAAATGATTCGGAGCACGTTGTTGCAGACCGCAATCTCGGACCCCGCGTCAGTGGTGGACTGCTCTCCGACTGCTTTCTCTACCTTCTCTAGCCGGGATGCTGCTCTGTCAGCATTTAATGGACGCCATGATGTTGCTCTGTCAGCATTCAATGAATGCCGTGATGTCTCTTAAGTCTGCCGACTGGACTTTACTTTGAGAGGCGGAGAACCCTTCAACGACAGGTTTACATTCAGTAAGTTGCGCCACGCTCTCGGGTCTTGGGCAGACACCGCCCCTGGTCCTGATGATGTCCCGTATACCATGCTTCAACACCTAAGTAAGCGAGGCATGGCATTTCTGTTAGATTTATTTTTGAATTTTTTGCAATTTCGTCGATTCCCCGTACGAGTGGAGGGATCTCTCTTCGGCCCACTGGAGTAAGAAGATGGTGTTTGGGAGGGAAGTGTCCTCGGTGTCACACTCTTTGCCCTGAGCATCAACGTTCTCCCCTCGGTACTGCCGGAAATTTTTTCGCTACGCTTTACGTGAACGACCTTTGGATATCTTTTAGTCGGGCGAGATTCCAAATCTAAAGCGTTCAACTTCTTGAAACTCGTCTCTTGCTATGCTGAGGCACACGAATTTTGGTTTCCTGTAGCCAAGATTAAGGTAGTGCAGTTCTGCTGCCATCCACGGCTCGACCCCGACGCTGACTTGTTCCTAAATGCAGTTCGCCTGGAAGTGGTGAATTTGCACGGTTTACTTGGTCTTGTTTTCGAAAAATGCTTCGCCTAGGAGGCACAGATTGGCAGCAAATGGTGTATTTTACACCCGCTCCATCGACATTCTTCGTTCCGCGACGTTCAGCACCTTGAGTGCATTTCTACCAGCTTGACTACGGATGTTAGTTGTATGCATCTACAGCCGTTCATGTATTTCAGAAGGTGGACCCGTTCCACCACACCAGTCACCGCCTGGCGACAGGTGCCTTCCGCACTTTCCCCATTGAGAGCCTACTAATCGATGCTGGGGAGATGCCACTCGCTCTACGCCGTGTACAGTGCATCATTCGCCTGTACGCGCTAGACCGGCGCCTTCCTCAATCGCCAATAGTTCTCACTGCATCCGCAGCTGATTTTGACGGTGCCTATGCCACCGAGAGACGCCAGTCATACCCTAAGCCCTTTGAGTTTAAGGCCAGGAAACTCCTTCGAGACCTATGTATAGCTCTCGGGCCGGTGGCGCCTCTGGTTCTTCCCAGGATGCCACCCTGGATGGGTACACATTTGGCTATTTGTCGCCACGCCTCTGCTCCCAAAGCTTGTACGGCGCCGGCAGTATTGCGTTCGACCTTTTTGGAGCACACCTCGTGTCACGCTGGAACCATACCAGTGTATACGGATGGCTCCAAGTCCCAAGAAGGGGTAGGCTTCCATGCCGTATCCCCTGTCTTTGAAGTCAGCGGGGCTCTGCCAGGCGCTGCGTCTGTCTTCACGGCCGAGCTGTTTGCAATACACTACTCGGTACGGGAGATTACGCGATGTGCGCGGTTCGGAGACCGGAGTGTGACCTATAGCGACTCACAAAGCGCCTCGAGTGCTCTCGGGGCATTGGAATCTCCGCATCCCCTGGTTCACGATATCCGTGACGCCACGGTTTAGGCCAGCCGGGCGGATGTCGAGATTATCTTCTGCTGGGTTCCTGGACATGTAGGAATTGTGGGGAATGAGCGCGCCGATTAGGGCGCCAAAGAGTCCGCGAGGAATCTGCGACCGGACCAGCGTTTCGCTCTTCCTCACACCGACTACATGGCAGGAATACGGGCAGTTCTTCGGGGGTAAGGTTCCCATGGACCTACCCCCCTCTGCCGCGTAGCCTTCAGGTTGCTTTATGTCGTCTCCGAAATGGGCACACTCGCGTGACGCACCGTCATTTGATGAAGGGCTCGCCAGCGCCCTTCTGCGAAGACTGCGTTGTCCCCCAGACTATTCGGCACATTCTTGTTGAGTGCCCCAGTCTGGGCGATCTTCGCGCACGTTTCCTGTCCCGGTACCGGGATGGGCGGGGTTCCTACCGCCTGTCCCTTGTACTCGGGACGAGTGCGTGCACATTGAATGGTGGACTTGTAGACTTTTGGGGGGAGGGCCGGCCTTTTCCTTTTTATTTAAGCAGATTTTTTTTTGGGGGGGGGGGTTCACTTGTAGGTCGCACGTTCCTGCGCCGAGGGGACCTCCCCCGACGCAGCAGCTTGCTTCCTGCTCTTTGCCTTTCCCTTTTTTTTAAATTTTTAGTGTCGAGTGTTTTTTTGTTTTTTAATCTGATTTTAAAGTAGCCTAGTACTAGGCAGGTTTTTAATACGACGACTAATGCTCAAGTAGGCTGTCGCCAGATGAGCTCTTAAAAAAACATCAAAACCTTTTGTGTTTAGGGTTAGTAAACTCCTTAGCGAGCTAGGTGTTCGGCGTATCAGGTTCGCTGTATCTATGGTGCCACGTTTGCCTCGAGCACGGCGGATGTCTAGAATATCTTCTGGGTTCCTGGAAATGTGGGAATGGCGGGAAATGAAGGCGTGAAAGAGTCCGCGAAAAATCTGCAACCATACCAGCATTTAACTCTTCCTCACACTAACTGCATGGTAGGAATCAGGCATGGTAAATAGAATGTGAAACAGTCGAGGGAACCTTAAATTGGCCTCCCAACTGTTCCAATTGACCTATCCCCCAATGCCGCGACTGCTTAAAGTCTCTTTCTGACGTCTGTGAGTTTGATTGCGGCGACTTATGCCCAAGTGGGCAATCGCTAGATAGCCCCTTAAAAAAAATGATGTCTTTGAATTGGGCACATTCGCGGGACCCACCGCCATTTGATAGAGTGCTCGCCTGCACTCTATTACCCTTGTGGACACTGACTTTTTGGCGGAGGCTGGCTGCCTCTAATTTATTTTACCCTTTTTTTTCGTAGGTCGCATATTCTTGTGCCGGTGAGAAGCAGGCCTTTACCCGACATTGGAGCCTTCTTCCTTCGTGTTCCTGCTTTTTTTCTTCCTTTTTTTTTGTATTTTTGCTTTTTGAAGTTTGGCTCTTTTTTTTGTTTTTAATCTAGCCTAGCATTAGGTTATAAGGTTATTACAGCCACTTATTCCCTGGTAGGCAGTCGCCAGATGGGCTCTATAAAAACAAAATTCTGAAGAGGCTTTTGTCTCTTCTTTCCAAGAGGCCATTCCAAAGTCTACGTTACTCCGTGCCCGAAGACGCATCCATACTCATCTTCCAACTGTCATTAATAAGTTCTGCACTCGCCACCATACTATCCCAAAGCTGAATCCTCCGGAGGACATGGTCCTCACCCGCGAATTGCCAAAACAGATCCCGAAGACAAATTTGTTCTCACCCACACATGTGTGGGTGAGGAAGCGGTTATTTATTGTCATAGAAATCCAAAATTCAGTTTGGGATTTAAACGTCTCGGAAATTCTGAATTTTCAGTTTTGCATTCTCTTAATTCTCTGGAATTATCTCGTTATCTGGAACGTTGGGGAGGGGTCAGGTTTGTATATTTGAGTGCCTTTGCACTTTTGCAAAAACTTGTGTTCCAGGATGCTATACACAATAGTTCTCCCTCACCTTTTATTTGTTATTTAGCTTTTATTATTTGCCTGAAGTTGGTTTTGGGGGCTATTTTAAAACAATGATATCATAGCCATTAAAGTCATAAACTATTATTCGTAATTTGAAATAACAATTCGGAAATAATAAATGTACGTTTAACACATTATAAAATATTTAGATTGTATTTCAAGTGAATCATCCCTTTAATAAGCTTTGGGTGCAAAGTTGTTTGTTACTACATTTATAATATATTTTGGATGATTCATCGGGGAGGATTACCCAATTCCACGAAAATTACAACGCATAAACTGATAAATTGAGTTAAAATATATATAAGCAGCATTCAATACAAATTGACTCTACGAATGTGGCGTTATTGTTCACATAATTGCTTCAATCTTAATTGTCGGTTGGAGGTGAAATGAAATAGGCCCGCATATTGCGAGCCTTATTTCATTGAGGGCGTCTGCAGTTGATGTCCGAAAGATTGAAGAGTCGCTCCCATGGGCCCCAAAGCCCGCACGTGTGGAAGCCCGACTGGTTAAGACAGTGCATCTTAAATTGGTAAATGGTTCATTTTCACCACTTTATGGCGAATGAAATTCCAGGAGAGGGGGCGAATGAAAGGTACAAGACTTAATTTATTCATATATTTACATTTTAAAGGCATTGTCATCAACGTGGCTAGTAAGCTTTAATTGTTTAATGTCAATAGGCCTGGAAATTTGATGTTTTGTATTTTCATTTCGACCCTTTTTTTTTATTAGGTTTAATAATTAATTTCCGTTAATTTAGAAAGAATAGATTTGTCCAAAATAATTTCTGCCAACGTCCAATAAAGGGAGTTTGTCTCTGATCAAAATGGATTGTTATTGCCGACTAAAATCTTCGAAACTCGTGTTCTTTTAAAAGTTATCCGTGTTTAAATACAATGTAATCTGTTGGAGAGAGATGGCCGGAGAATAATGCGGATGGAGAAAGACGTAGATTTCCAACTAGTTTAATTTCTGTCGTTATCTTTGAGACATGAGGACGAGTTGATAAGCGCTGGCTGCTTTGCTTAGCGCTTCCAAGCGTTTCGCTATGGTCCCCAAAATTATCTTAAACAATGCCAGCTATTGATCACGTTTATCACCATCTTCCTTTGGGCGTTTTTGTTTTACAAAGTGTTTGGGGGGCTTCATTCGTATCAAGTCATTGTAAATTGTTTTAAAGGAACTACTACTCATCGTTCGTCACTCATTTTAAGAAAACAAAAATTTTGTTTCCGTATAATCAGTGTTTAGCAGTTTTCATCGCGCCGATTTTGTTGGCCTTAAGTCGGTTCATATCCACATCCATTTTATTTTAATTTTTACGCGGGTGGCTGCTAATGCATGATTTGCTTTCCAGTTTTTATGCAAGCTCATGTTAAAGTGCGTGATCCTGCCTTCCCTAGTCTTCAATGCGTCGCTATTTAAGGCAGTTTTCAGTCTACTACATTAATTATTTTCAAAGCTTTCATCTCTGGACCGAAACCTTTAGATCCAAAACTGTATTGCCCGTTTAGATCCATGGTCAAATGCTTTGTTGATATTGAATCCAATTTTCGGGTCTTTTTATTTTCTAAGTTTCATATTATACAAGAAAATTAGGCCAAAGTTTTTTTATGTCCATGCTGTTTTGAAAATTGTCACTGATTCCAATTAAAATAGAAAAAACAAATTTTTCAAGACACCTCGTAAGAAAAAGTAATCTAGACATCTTAAACTGAACTAGCCGCAATGCAATCTTCAACTTTCATAATTTAAAGTTTAAACTGAAATTAATTTCTGGGCAACCTAATATTTCGACCTTTGCGCCATCTTTATTCTAGGTGATTTGCTGTCAGATTTGGCCTCTCGGGTAACTTTCTTCTATTTTCTTTTTCTAAAGTTGCCTTTCATGATATATAAAAAAAACTTTGTAATTTTTACTTTTTTGTAAAGTGATATTTTGTGATAAAGATGAGGTTGACTGATGATGAAATAATTTTTAAAAAAACTAAAGAAAGTCCTACAGAGTTCGAATTAAGAGTAGATGAACTTGAAATATTCTTGCTTTTTTTTAACCCGCCCTTATGTTTATACCTCAACTATTTATCCCGAACCATCCGGCCTTGGTAACCATTATTCTTTAATGAAGAATGACCGCTTCTGAAATCATCCTCGAATAAATATTTCGGAAGAAACTGAGACTCGGTAAATGGCAAGCCAACACGAACAGTCCATTAGTTAAAATTATCGTCCCTCCACAATGTTCTCGGCGCGTGCTTGTGAAGCCTCTTGGATTTTTTATTATCCAATACCAGGTTTCTGGTTGTTCGCTCCCTACTCTTATTCTTCTGTCTGGCTGCACCAACTTTCATCCTGTTTGAAAGCCTGATAACTGTTCATTTCCTTTTGTTCTCCTCCTAGTTGGTAACAATATGGTTTCAGTCGTAGAGGAGGGGAATATTAAATAATGGAATATAAACCTTGGTATGAAAGCAACTGGGGTGATGGATGAATTGATGCCCCGCCATGATTGTTGAGAGCTACCTACAGGCGCCGAATTGTTTCTTTGTAGTTGTTGTGTCTGCTCTCGGTCAGAATTGAGCCTGGAACAGTCTAGACCACGAGAACTCTATGATTAGTCATTGTTCCTTGCGAAATCCGTTGTGCTAACCGGCAGTTGTGACGCTAAAATCTTGGAAATTATGACTTAATTCTTGTTTTTTCTTTTTTTTGGTTTTCTAATGCAACCATTTATTCCTGGCCGAGCTATGAAAGTTGGCTACCTTCGCGGTCCCCATAGATGTGATTAGTCTCCTCTAGAATATTTGGGACATGTTCCATACATTTTCCCCTTCTTTACGAACCTGCCCCTACCACCAGGAATTACAGCCGTTTTCTGTGGTGCCACATTTTTTTTTCTTCCTACTAGTGTTCTTATGTGTTGTCGCACCCTGCATGCTCTCCTGAGTAAACATACCTTCCTGGAGTTTCTTCAATTTTCGTCAATAATTGAAATAGGATTAATGCCAAGGGTCAACTATAAATGAGGGCAGGTTAACTTTGTGGTCCACCTCTGACACAATCATCTTAGTGTTTAGTATAACGTTTTGTTCACAGTTTGCGTCATTGTTATGCGTTTGGTTCTTGAAGTCAAATGAAGAGGAATTGTTTCGAGTTGAGCTAAAACTTCGTTTCGAACGATTCCATTGGAACTTAGCCAACCAAAAAAATGCGTTCGAACGATTTGATCATAAATTAGCCAAAACAAACTTCCTTTCTAACGATTCGATTGGAACTTAACCGAAGGGGAGGATGGAGGGGGGGTATCCTATGTAGTTTTTACACTTGTTACTTGGAGGAGATGGACATCATCCCGACCTGAGTGGAAATTAGGGAACCCTTTCACTAGGTTGACATGAACTCTGATTGGGCCTGGCACAGTTGTTGGTGTGTTTCCTCTCAGTGCTACTGTTTTTTTTTTATTTGACGACAATCCCCTCAACCTTTTGCCTACTTGCACTTGATGCCAGGGGAAACTTCTCGCCTAAAAAGAGGGCAAATTAGGGATACCCCGCCACCGAGATGAAGAGAACCCTTTGACGGGGCCTGGACCAGTTGTTGGTGTGCTTCCTCCTCGCTCTCTCTCAGCATTCCTGTTTCTCTACGACTATACCCTCAACCCCGAGGACTGATTTATGTGAATGGTTGGCTGGGTTGTCAAGGCTCATCTTAGCTCGAACCTGTGGGCCGAGTATGCGTAAACGGTCACATTCGGCAATTTTCTGATCCTATGGAAACTTTTCTCGTAACCTCCCAAGGCGAATGGAGATCCGCCTCTAACCGCGCTCTCGGCCTACCTATGTGTCTGGGACGATGACGAGGGAAAACGAGACACGACTTCAACTGGTTGAGGGACTTACCTCTCAGCAATTATATGCGATTAAGGGGTCTTTCCCCTTTTCATCATTAGAGCCGCCTTCGAGTTACTCAATTTCGGCACCAGCGGCAGTCCCCCCGTTTCTTTCACAGGGGACTGCTAAGTAGGCTGTTTCCCCAGAATCGTCCTCTCCCACCGGGAACACCTCAGGGCCAACCACCTTAGAGAGGTAAGGGATAGTGGTGCCCGTATGGAAGTGGCCCCCTACTCTCCTTCAAGCAGATATATTAAGCTTCAAGGGGCCGGCGTGCCCGGTGTTCTTTCTCATCTCTCCCTCTCAGTATTCTTTCTCTAAGAGGTGACCCCGTCCCAGATGGATGGATCTTCCATGGGGGCGAACCTGGTCTCTGTGTCAAACATAGAACATAAGCCCGCCTCTGTGCAAACTTTTCTTCAGTCCATTTCGGCCCCCTAGGACTCATAAGGAAAGTAAGGACTTCATTTCCCCGACTGGTGCCCTTTTGTCAGATAAGCCCTTTTCTATTTCGGAGAAAGATCTTGCTGAGGCCGGTCCGTACGCCCATGGGGCCTCTTCTTGGGGGTGGAGAGAAGCGGGTTCATTTTCCGACCTCCTCTCGTAAAAAGAAAAGGAGCAAGAAGAAGTCAAAGGACTAAAGATTCCTATCCCACCGAGGGGGCTCCGGGGATGGACGGGTCAGCTGCCGTTTCGCATAGCGACCATGCCAAGACCGGCACATGCGGCCCTGAGACACCCTTAGGTGGGGGTCCAGACAAATGCCAGTGCGCTGAGCGACGAACTGGCCTTTTTGAGCCCGCGGCCATCGATAGCTTTCTGCTTATTTGCTACACAGATGGTAGTATGTTGGACAAAGGCAACTTGATCCATCAGATGAGAATATTAGCTCTTTGACTGGTTGAGAGGCGAATTTGACAAGTTTCTGGAGAATGCGTCAGACGCTTCAGATGCGGCTACGATTAGTTCCCTTCGGACACTCGATGGCTCGCCTATGACTGACGCCACACTCTGCACCATGGACTTCAGTTGAAAAAAAGGGAAGGGCCTCGAGACGCACCTCTACACTATTCATCTCGTTCGACCGTGACAGACTCCCCGAGTCAGTGCGCGTCAGTTAGTATTTTTACTGCGTAAAGGCATTCGTACCACTGCCGCAGAGTTGCTACTAGTGCAACTCCTTGGGCCATACTAATCGCTCACGTAGACGTGCAAAGTCGGGTTTACCCGGTCTTTTTAAGTTGCCCCAAGGCCATAACGATAACTCCCTATCGTGTATGGTCAAGTGTGTACATTGCAAAGAGACGCACCCTGCTTCATCGAAGAAATGTGGCGCGTATCTCCTAGAAAAGTAAATTTTGCCACTTCAAGCTGCGGATCGTCTCTCATTTCGTGAGGCTAAGGACTTGGTCCTGGCGCGTCCGGTATTGCCTGGGACGTCTTATGCCTCTATTAAAAAAAAAAATACCTTCGATCCTGGTCCTTCCAGGCCTACGAGCATGGTGGTTTCCGCGCTCATTCGGGTTCTAATCCCCCCCTCACCCCCGACGGTTCCCTGCTAGAGCTGGTGGTACAATGGGTTCACATCCAGCATACACTAAAAGCAGTGCTCCCATAAGGCCAAACGGCCCCGGTCCTCCACCTAGTCGTTATGCAGGAAGCTATCCCAATGAAAGTGGTCGTGATGCCGTCTTCTGGAGTTTCTAAATTGTCCCCTGAAAGCATGACTGCGCCAAAGAAGCTTCGGCTCACAAGCCTTCATCCACGGCTGGACTGGGCGCCTCGTAGACGAAGGATTCTCCAAAAGATAGACCCACACCTCTGAAACCGCCAAAGGTTTCGATGCGGAGGGAGGAAAAGACTCTCATAGAGAGCTCAACCTTCCCCGATAACTCCCCGAAGGCGACTGTGCCTTCAGCGCCCAGCGTTGTGCCTCTGGGAAGCCTACGGCCGGTGGATGAGTTTATCTCCGGCAATCTCATCGCTGTGAACCTAACTACTATTCCTAGAACATCTGATCGGTTTGGTCTTCGTCCATTTCGTTGGTGAAAGGCCGAGGATGTGATGGCCTTCAGAAAAAGGGATACGCCTGCATGCACTATAAGCGCCGCTCTAACGATTTCACTTTCGGTGAATTTCGTCGTGGTATGACATTATATTACATCAATACCATATTATATCTATGGGGGAGGGACGGATAACTTACAGGTGAACCGACGAAGGGACGGAACACCGCTAGTTTAGACCGGCTGAAATGCGAGATGAGAGTTCAACGAGGTCGGGTAACAAATGGGCAAAGGCAAAGCTCAAGGTTATTTAAAGAGGCATGTACAAAAATATAATTTTATTTACACAAAAATAATGAGAGAATTGATGGGTAAAACTACCTCAGAGAATTAACGGGAAAAATCACATCAGTAACGAAGGGGGGGAATTGTAGTTATAAATGAGACTATGAAGTTAGAACTTAAGGTATTACAGGAGGAGACTATTCAAATGAGGAAGGGGAATTAACTCAATTGGGTTATTGAAGGGGGGGGAGGGGGGGCTTACGGATGTCTTCTGCACGTGAGGTGAGGCCGCTCGGAACTTCTGAGCGGGATGTTAAAATGATGACGGTTCTCTAAAAACGGGGGGGGGAACTTCCGGTTCAGAGGAGAGTATTTCGGCCACCCGAACGAGGGTCGACCGAAGGAGGGCTTCGACAGGAGTTGGTGAGAGAAGTCCGGAAAATCACTCAGTGGCGATCGTTAAGTGGAATTACCTCACTGGCTGGGGCTAATTCCAAATACACAAAATAGTTCAGCTGTCACTTTGCTTTGTTGTTAGCAGTTGACTTGGAACTATGGGGAATCTTCTGGGGTCCGGGCGAGACTTCTCAACTCTGTGTCTCTTCATGGGAGTCGAGCGCTATTTATGTCCGAGGTTCTCTCTGGGGTTGGGGGGGGGGGCGGTAAGCGGGAAACGGCTCTACTCTCGAATGGCCTCGAATCTTCTTGCAGAGGCTATTCGGCCCGTGCAAAAGTGAATCGTGGTGGACACGGTTTGAGGCTACCGCATGTGGAAGGAAGGGGGAGTAGGCTTACCAATTTAGGCCTAACCGGGCCTTCTGCAGCGCATGGAAGTTCCGTCTGCTCAAGAAAACCGGATCGGGGCTGAGAGGAGACGATACAAGGCCCTCTCACCTCTGAGCTCCGGTTTGGGGAGGTAGGTTTTAAATAACCTGCTTCATCCTCACCCTCACCTTCCTCGCATCCCCTTTATTTTTCCTTTTACTCTCTATTGATGTTACGGAGAGCCTAAGGTGGAGCCGCCATGCCGATGGTCTGCCAGGCGCCTAGACGAGAGTAGTGGACTCAAATGGCGGCAGCTGGTTTTGTCGGCCCTGCTATGTTCACCTCTCGCAGAGCGGGCTACTGCGTGGGGTAATTAACGTTTGCGTTCTTGTCACTAATAGGGTCACCATGCCCATGAATGAAACTCAAAAAAACAAAATTTTCCCCTTTACTCCCCCTTCCCCAGTGACGAAGCCAGCTTCAGGAAGCTTCACGGAAAAAAATGGAGGTCCTCCTCTCACTGTACTTTCGCTGGGGACTCCCTCTCACCCCTTCACTGCAGTTGCCCTTGGGCGACTCTCTATTTTCAGCGGCAGTCCCTTCTTTACTTTCCCACAGGACTGCCAAGAAAGCACTCCAGGGGCCCATAATCGACCACTCCTACCGGGAGCGGCTCGATATGGCCTACCCCCTTAGGAGAGTGAGGGATGACAGGGCCCGTCGGCGCGTTACCTCCAAAGTCTTGCTGTCATGCATATAGAGCTTACAGGGGGGTTACTGACCGTGCCCCACTCTCTTCTGCGACGGATGCCGGCTCGCCGGCCCATACTAGAATAAAAGGTACCTGGAAAGGAACCCATGATGTCTGATGGGGGAAAAACCCATGGAAGCCCCCATCCCCTCTGAGATGGACATGGTCCCTGAGGTGACCCAGCACCAGACTGTAGGATCTTTCAGAAGGTTGAACATGGAATCGGTGCCAAGCACAAAACTCGAGTCCACCCCCCTGTGAAAGCCCGTCCATCTGGCCTAGGGGCTTCTGTCGGCGGAGTGAAGAAGTGGGTTCATTCCCCGCCCTCTCGTAAAAAAAAAAAAAAATAGATAGACTAAAAACACTTGAGGCTCCTCTCCCTACGGGACGGCCGGGGCCGCTGTCATTTCGGTATGCGACCAAGCCAAGATCGGCACGTCCGGTCCCGGTGCTCCCTCGGGGTGGAGTCCCGGACTAAGACCAAAAGTGTGCAGAGTGGAGCCTCGATTACGTGGGGCCCCCATATTCAGAGGTTACTTGGCGTTTTTGAGCTCGCTGGCTTCAAACGCTTCCTCAATTTTTGCTCCACTGATTGCAGCAATTTGGCTAAGGGCAACATGATCCATCTGGGGAGAGCTTTAGCTAGCGTGTTTGGTAGAGAGCTGAGGACAGGAACCTTCTAGCGAATGCGGCGAATCCCTCCAAAGCACGCTGTGGCGGTCAAGGTCGAGCGTGTGATGAGAAAAGCGGGAGGGGCTTCGAGGTCCACCCTTAAACTCTTCGTCACATTCGACTGTGACAAACTCCCTGAGTCGGTGCGTGCCGGTTGGTATCAGTACCGCGTTAAGGCATTTGGCCACTTCCGCGGAGGTGCTACTACTGTTACCGCTTCGGCCATATTAATCGCTCCTATAGACGCTCAAAGTCGGGGTTACCCGGAGTCTGTGTAAATTGCTCCAAGGCCGCACACGATAAGTCCAAATCGTGTGTGGCATAGTGAGACAATTGCGGAGAGCCGCACCCCGCTTCTTTGAACCAATTTGGTGCGCATCTCCTTCAGAAAGAAATCCTGGCTGTTCAGTCCCAGGATCGTCTCTCATTTCGCGAAGCCAAGGACTTGGTCCTCGCGCGCCCGGCACTGCCTGGGACGTCTTATACCTCAACGTTTTTGAAAGGCAGCCTCTGCTCCTGGCCCCTCCAAACCTACGAGCACGGTCGTTTCCGCGCCCATTCAAAACCCTTCTCCGCGTTCTACCCACCTCGGGCGCTTTCCTTGTAGGGCTGACGGCATAAAGAGTTGGCACAGCCCCGGCTAAAACAAGGGTTCCCCCTCCTTCCTCCAGCCTGATCGTTTTCCCATTAGACTCACAGTAGGCAACATCCCTGAAGTTGGTCGTGAGGCTATTTTCTGGAGTTCCTAAAGCTGCCCCCCGAAAACATGGCAGCAATAAAGGAGCTTCGGCTCCTACGCCCTCACCCAGTGGTAGGTTGAATAGCTTGGAGACGGTGGATCCTCGCAAAGAGTGACTCCTGCCTCCAAAGCCTGCCTAGGGTTTCGAGATGGATGGAGGAAAAGACTCGCATGGCGAACCCAACTTCCCCCGATACGTCCTCGAAGGCGACAGCTACTTAAGCGCATTGTCCGGCCAACAACGCATGGAATTTTTCCTACGGAAAGCGTACGGCCCTTTCCGTGAGGGTATTCTCTTCCAAGAGGGCCCCCGCATCTTCTCCGAGCTAGGTCTGGAGGGCATATTCCTTCACTAGAATTCCCGCGGACTCCAGGCCAACTGGGGAAACCTGCAGACGCTCGTCCCCTCCCATTCTCCGTTAGTTATCTTTTTGCAGGAGACCATGCTGGGCGCGCGCCCCTCTCTACCCTCAGGAGGATGCGCGATTTACCTCCTTTCAAGCAGTAGCTGTACAGCTACACCTGAATAGGGGGTATACCGTTATTTCTGCGTGCATTCTACCGTCAGCCGACTTCGAAGCAAGGGAATTACGCCGTGTCGTGGCAGGGTTGCCGAGGCCCTTTCTCTTGCTCGGAGATTTGAACGGGAGACACCCCGGCTGGGGAGACTACTCGATCAATCCCAGGGGTCGCGTCCTTTCCAACCTGATCGACGAGCTAGAGATAGGTGTTCTAAATGTAGATGCGTTTACGCATCACTGCCAGATAACAGATTCATTTTCCTGTCTCGATCTATCTTTGTGCTCTCCGGATGCACAACCTGATTTTGGGTGAGGGGTGGCCGATGACCTCCCATTCAAATATTTTCTGGGCTGCTGCCACCTGAGAGCTCGCCCCGGTGGTAGTTGGCGCGGGCGCGGTGGTCTGCATTTCAGGAAATGTCTGATTTCTCTCTCTCAGCCAAGGAATTTACGTGGGTAGATGAGGCCGTTGAGTTCTTCTTCGGAAACCTCATCGCCGTGGAACTAACTACTATTTCTAGAACGTCTGGCCGTTTTGAACGCCGACCGCTACCGTGGTGGTCAGCCGAGTGTGAAGTGGCCTTAAAACAGAATCGTTATGCTTACATGCGCTATTAGCGCCGCCCGAACGACTTCAGCCTCGGTGAATTTCGTCGAGCTAATGTTAGGTTTCGGTATATTTCGAAGCACGTCCACCGCTCTTCTTGGGGGGCATACGTGTCTTCACCTAACAGGAAGACCGCTCTAGCAGAGGTGTGGAAGCGAGTCAAAAGGATTCGGGGTAAGTTCTCGAAGGACCCCCTCTCCCGTTCTCCAAGAGAATAAGACCGTAATCTCGTAGCCTTCGTCTGTGTCAGGGTCTTTCGCTCTGCCAGCATTCAATGTAAGGCTTGATGTTGCTGAAAGCCGCCGACTGGAGTTAACCTACAAAAAACGGAAAACCATTAAACAACAAATCTCAGTCGTGCGGCTGGTTCCTTGCCTTTCCCCATTGATAGCCTTCTTGTCGATGCTGGGAAGATTCCACGCGCTATGTGCCTACACAGTGCATTATGCGCTTGTACACGCGTGCCCAGGCTCTCCATCAGTCGCCAACGGCTTTCGCTGCATCCTTAGCCGATCGCGAAGGTACTTATGCCACTCATACTCTAAGCCCTTTGGTTTTAGGGCTAGGAATCCTTCGCTACCGCTTTTTCCGCATTCTCTTCCCGATATGCTGCTCCGCTAGAATTCAATGCGCGTCGTTATGTCGCGGTCGACCGCTGATTGAACTTTACCTCGAGAGGCGGAGAACCCTTCAACGACAGGTTTACTTTGAGTGAGTTGCGTGTTCCACTCTCGCATCGTGCGCGGACACGCCTCGTGGTCCATACGATGCTCCGTACTCCATGCTTTGACACCTGGCTGAACGATGCATGGTCTTTCTGTTAGATTTTTTTAAAAGGATCTGGGTAGAGGGTATCCTCCCAGATTCCGAGCGAATCGCTACTGTGCTTGCTTTTCGTAAACCGGGTTGAGATCACTCTATCCCGGCCGGATTCCGCCTTATCTCTCTAAGCTCCTACCTGTGCAAGTTGATGGAGAAATTGGTAAAGTTAGATTAGCTTTTTTTCTGGACAGCGGAGGCCATCTGTATTTTGTGTAGTTCGGCACCCGCAAGTTCCATTCCACGTCGGATGCTCTGCTCCAACTGGAAAATGGCCTTTGCGAGGCCTTTCATCGTAGAGAGCCCTACGCCACGGTGTTTTTCGATCTGGAGAAGGCCTATGATACCGCATGGCGATACGGGATCGTGGAAACTCTCAACACGATGGCGGCGAGGGGACGCCTACCATCTTTATATCTGAATTTTCGCGAGAACGTCGACTCCGCGTACTTGTGGGTGGAGCCCTCTCCGGCCTAATGGAGCAGGAAGATGGTGTCCCGCAGAGAAGAGTCCTCAATGTCACACTTTTTGCACTTAGCCTACATGTCGATGCTGGGAAGATGTCACTCGCTCTGCGCCGTGCATAGTGCATTATTTGCCTGTACGCGCGAGCCCGGCGCCTACATCAGTCGCCAACAGCTCTCACTGCATCTGCAGCTGATCTCGACGGTGTCTATGCCGCCTAGAGATGCCAATAATACATTAAACCCTTTTGGTTTAGGACTAGTGAACTCCTTCGAGAGGTAGGTATAGCTCTCGGGCCATGGCGTCCCTGATTCTGCCCAGGACGCCAACCTGGATGGTACCACCTTTGACTATTTGCGCCACGCTTCTGTTCCCAAAGCTTCTACATCGCCGGAAGTATTGCGTTCGTTTTTTGGGGAGCACATTTCTTGTCACGCTGGAACCGTACCAGTGTATACGGATGGCTCCAAGTCCCAAGAGAGGGTCGGTTTCCACGCCGTATCCCTTTTGTTTGAAGTCACCGGAACTCTGCCAGGCGGCTCGTCTGTATTGACGGCCGAGGTGGTTGCAATATAACCGCTCGGTACGGGAGATTAAGCGACCTTCCTGGTTCGGAGACCAGATTGTGATTCATAGTGACTCATAAATCTCCCCGAGTACTCTCGGGGCATTGGAATCTCCGCATCGCTTGGTTCGCGATATCAGTTACGTTACCGTTTTGGCGAGTCACGCGGATGTTGAGATTATCTTCTGCTGGGTTCCTGGACATTTAGGAATTGCGGAGAATGAGTGCGCCGATGAGGAAGCCAAAGAGTCTGCGAGGAATTGGCGACCAGCCCAGTATTTCGCTCTTCCTCACACAGATTATATGGCAGGTATACGGGCAGTTCTCTGGGCTGCTTGGCAAAGAATATGGGAGACGGTCGAGGGGAACCTAAATTACGTGTCATTGCGCCGTGACTGTTCCCATGGACCTTACCACCCAATGCCACGACAGCTTCAGGTTGCTTTCTATCATCTCCAAATTGGACACCTTCGCGGGACACAGCGCCATTTGATGGAGCGCTTGCCTGCGCCATAATGTGAAGACTGTTCTCGTTGTATGTCCTGGTCTGAGTGATCTCCGCACGTTACCTGTCCCGGTACCGTGGTCGCTATCGCTTATCCCTTGCACTCGGGATGTGTTCGTGCACACCGACTTGTGGACTCTACGACTTTTTATAAGAGGCTGGCCTCCTCCACTTTATTTTACCTTTTTTGTGTGTTTATTTTGTCGGTCGCATGTTCCTGCGCCGGGGGGAGGCTGCCTTCCCACGACGCCGGAGCACGCTTCCTTCTTGCCTTTTTACTTTTTCTAGTTATTATTTTTTAAGCCTTTGTCCCTTTTTATCGTTATGGGTTATATAGATATTGTTATGTTTTTTTAAATTTTAATATTGGCTTTTGGGAAGCTGTTGTGTACGGCGACTTATGTCCAAGTGTGCTAGTCCGGCCTATACCACCGAAAGACGCCAATCATACCCAATTCCCTTAGGTTTAGGGCTAGGAAACTCCTTAGAGCAGAGGTTCTCAACCATTATGCCGCGGCACCGTGCCGTGAGATTCGGGGGGAAAAAATGAATATAAACAAAATATTATACTGCTAAATTCATACATAAATCGTGATAAATCGACATTTAGCCATTTGAGAATATTTCGAATACAAATTTCCAACTGATAAGTGATATGGAAGAAATCTCAGTCATCTGATGGCAGAATACACTTGGAATCCCGCACATACACACAGCCTCACTAAGAGGCGCCGCACATAATTCCGCCTCCCACCCACCCCACCCCCATACACCCCAGGGCCAGAGGCGGGACGGTTTCCCTCATTGCTCTCTGCCTTCCTCACGTGCAGGTATGTGACCCCCCCCCCTCCTCTGTCCAACACCGTCCAAAGTGAATTATTAGCTTAAATCCATATGACGTCAATACCAATTGTCATAATAATATCATATATTTCCTTTATTAGTACTGAGACGCTCTGCCTTCACCTCGTTCAGTTTATGACGAGCTGGCTGCGTCTCGCCTCTCACGTACACAACACACATACCACCCTCATTGTCTCCCCAGAAGAATGTATGATATTATATGCGTACACACAATGTTCGTTGTGCCCTGAGTAGGAGAAGGTTCAACTTTACTATATTGTCTCTAAAACTACTAGATAGGGTCTTAAAAAAAAGTACCTCCTCGGTATGGACAATATAGTCTTTTGAGGTACTACCAAACATTGTAAACTCATTATAACTATGGATAAGTTCGTACTGAGGAAGCGAAAACGCAGGGAAGAAGATGAAAATCAAATAGTCCCTCACTCCAGTGGTCAATGCCTGTTCTGATTCGACCTCAAACAATGAAAGTGTTCCTCGTTCATCTGGGTCAAAATGTAGTAAGGTGAAAGAAGCCCCTCTTATAAAGAAACGGACATATGATTATTCCTACTTAGCACATGGTTTGTATCAAACAATGATGAAGATGATTCTCGCCCTGTGTGTGTGGTATGTGGAGATGCACTCAGTAATGAAGCCATGCTACCTAGCAAGCTGAAGCGACACCTCACTACTAAACACCCTGGTGTGTCACAGAAAGGCGTGCAATTTTTTCTGGAATCTAGTAAATGGTCAAAAGAGTAACCATAGCTGACACTGCTCTTGAAGCCTGATTTAAAGTAGCAGAACTGATAGCAATGAAAATGAAGCCTCATACACAATTGGTCAAGATATTATTATCCCTGCATGTAACATAATTATTGAAACAATGCTTGGCAAAGAAGATCAGGTTAAGATTTCTAAATTACCTCTCTCCAATAGCACAATCACTCGTAGGATATCTGAATTTTCAGCTGATAGCAATGAACAAGTTGTGCCGCGGATTGCATCAAATGCAAATTTGCTTTGCAGGTAGATGAGAGTAAGGGCATAGCTGGTAAATGTCAATTGCTTTGGTTTTGCAGATTCATTAAGGAGTTGTAGAACATTTTATGTTTTGCAAAGAAAAACAGACCGCATCCACTGAGGCCGACATTTTTGCAACCGTAACATCGTATCTCAGTGACCAAGGTCTATCATGTGGAAAGGTTGTTGTAGCATCTGTACTGATGGTGCGCCAGGGAAGTACAAAGGGTTCATTACCATCGCATCAAAGAAAATCCATCTATTATTACTACAACCCTGTTTCCTGCACAGAGGCATTGGTTTCAAAAACATGTAGTGAAGAGCTAAATGAACTTTTGAACCAGACTGTCAAGATGGTAAATTTCATAAAATCCCGGCCCTTAAAATGCAGTTTTTCAAAAGATATGCCAGGATATGGGTGCAGCTAATATATCACTGGTGTTGCATACTGATGTAAGGTGGCTATCCCGAGGTCGTGTGCTGAACCGGGTTCTCGAACTAAAAGATGAATTGGGAGTATTTTTGAACAGGAGAAACAAGATGTATTACTCAGTCTGCTTCAAAATCGTACTTTGTGTTTGAAGCAGTCATTCTTGGCGGATATTTCATGAAGCTTAATGAATTAAATCTTTCAATGCAGCGAGATTGGAGACAATAGTTACATCAAGTAACAAAATGAAAGGTTTCCAGAGAAAGATGGATGCATGGAAATCAGCTGTTCAAAAAGATGACCAATCAAACTTTCCTTCTTTTCTTAAGCAAGCAGGAAATAATAATATTGGACGTCTCAAAGATCTCATTCTACATCACTTGCTCCGCCTGAGAGGAGTTGATTTTTATTTCCCTTTCCTTTCTACAGAGAATCTCTACTGGATTGTATCACCCTTCGAACTGGTGGACAGTGCTGAGAAACTGGACTTCCTTGCAATGGAACGTGACGAATTTATTGATCTGTGTGCCGATTCCATCCTAAAAGTCAAATTCGAGAAGAGTGAGGAATCATTGGCTATGTTTTGGTGTGGACTAGTGGAGGAGTAGCCATAGTTTGCCTGAAAAGGCTCCATACTTACTTTTACCTTTCTCCACATCGTATTTGTGTGTGAAGGCATTCTCTGCCATGACAACAATTAAATTTAAATTCAGAAATAAACTTTTATCTCTTGAGGACAATAAGCAAGTAGCATTATCAGCTATTAGACATAATATTACGAGTTTGTGTTCCAGGCAGCCACCTCAGGTTTAGCATTGATAAATGCATGGCTCATATTGTGGTATATTTTGCTATCTTACTATTGATAATCACATTTTTGTATGGTATGCTGTTCCTTTTTTATTATTAATAAAGCACTATCAGAGTATATATGTGTTTTCATATACTTATGGGAGCATTAAAATTTATAAAAATTGACTTGGAAAGGTTGACAGCTTGAATAAAACGCCATATGAAAAAGGTTGAGAACCACTGCCATGCGAGGAAGAGCACTTTAATGGGCGATGGGGGTTGAAAACAATATAGGCAAACTAGATTTTCTAATAATGATGCCAGGAAATCTGAAAAAGATTGGCAAGGGGGCCGCGAGCGTCAAAATGTTGAGAACCACTGCCTTAGAGTTCGCTGTAGCTCTCTGGCTTGTGGTCCGGGTACCGGGAAGAGCGGGGTCGCCACCGCATGTCCCTTGTACTCGGGACTGTTTCGTGCACACGACTTTCTGGAGGAGTCTGGCCTCCTCCGGAGACTTTATTTGCCTGTTCTTTTTTTAGGTCGCGGGCCTTCCTCCGACGCCGGAGTGCGCTTCCTTCTCGTTGACTTTCTGCTTTTTCTTTTTATTGTTTTTTTGCGTGTTTAGCCTCTGCTTAGTCGTTCTCTTTATTTTATTTTTGTTATTTATTTAAGTTATTTTTGTTTAATTTAGCTTACTAGTAGGCTTTAGCGTGACTACGGCTACTTTTGCCTTAGTACGCAGTCGCCATATGGGCTCTCATTATTAAATAAAAATCTCAGGCCGGTGGCTCCTCTGGTTCTGCCCATGACGCCACCCTGGAGGGTACCACCTTTGACTACTTGTCGCCACGCCTCTGCTGTCAAAGCTTCCACAGCGCTGAGAGTATTGCGTTCGACCTCTCCGGAGCACACTCCATGTTATGCTGGATCGGTACCAGTGTACACGGATGGCTCCAAGTTCCACCTCTCTGTTTGAAGCCAGAGGAGCTCTAGTAGGCGCTGCTTCTGTCTTCACGGGCGAGCTAGTTTTAATGCACCGCTCAGTATGAGAGAGAATGCGTCGTATCTGGTTCGGACACCAGATTGTGATCTTTAGCGACTCACAAAGCGCACTGACTTCTCTCGGGACATTCTAATCTCCACACAGCCTAGTTCTAGGTATCCGTAACGCACAGTTGCCGCTAGCCTGGTGAATGTCGAGATTATCTTCTGTTGGGTTCCTCGACATGTAGCAATTGCGAAGAATGAGGGCGTCAAAGAATCCTCGAGTACTGGGGAAGGAGACGAGCGTTTCGCTCTTCCTCACCAACTGACTACTTGGCACGAATCATGGCGGTGCTGTCAAAAAGAAACCAGAGCGCCGAGGTTAATTAAAGTTGCGTGTCATTGCGCCCCGACTGTTCCTATGGACCTCCCCCACAATGTGGGACGGCTTCTGGTCCCTTTGTCGTCCTTAGAATTGGGCACACTTGCGGGACTCATCCCCATTTGATGAAGCGCTCCCGTTTACCTTACTGCAACGACTGTGTTGTCACCTAGTCTCTTTGATCCATTCTGATTGAATGTCCCAGTCTAGGTGATCTTCGCTCACGTTACCTCTCCCGGTACCTGGACGCGCGTGTTCGGTACCGTTTGTCCCTTGTCCTCGGGACGAGTTCTCGCACGCGGACTTGTGGACTATTTCAATGTTTGTCGGCTCCATTTCATTTGACTCTCTTTGGTGTTGGTTGCATGATCCTGGGCCGGGGGACGCTGCCTCCCTCCTCCCGCGACTGTGGATTGTGCTTCCTTATCGCTTCGTGTTTTCTTCTTATTTTTTTGTTTTGGATTTGTTTTGTGTTTTGGCTTCTTTTGTACGTTTTAATTTAACCTAGCATTAGGCTGTGCGATGATTACGTCGACTTATGCCCTAGTAGGCAGTCGCCTACCCGAAAGATAAATAAAAATCAAGCGATTCGATTGGAACCTAGCCACAAAAAAAACTTCCTCTCGAACGATTCGATTGGATCTTAGTCCCCCGCCAAACTTTCCTCCGCAAGACCGTTTCATGCTTAGTATGGGCAAATAAGCTTCAGTTGACATTTGGATTATTTGTCCGCTCTCCCGGAATTGCGGCTCTATCTTCCAATATTTTCGCTGGATGGTGACAAAACGCACTACTACCCCACATTTCCCCCTCCCCTCTTGCTAACCAGATATTGTCATTCTGGTCTTTATGTACATTTCATTATCCAGTCCGTCGATCTCGTCCATAATTCGATAGACAAATGCCCTAACTTACATTTTACTATCATCTTCACTTTATTTGCAGATCTCTCCGTACAATCTTTTATGTTTCGTTAATTTTCACTTGGTTTTAAGTAATAACAAATCCAAAAATTTCCCAGATTTCGAAGAAGGCCGATGCCCTCAACCTAAAGCACGTTCGCCCTTAATGTGTCCTATTTAAATAGGCTTCATCGTCTTTAAAGAGCGTGATGCTGGCAGTTCAAAGCCTTGAACACCCAGAGAACTATGAATTTTGTTTGCTACTCATAATAACTTACATAAACTGACACGGTTACCCAATCACATTTTTCTTCCCATTAAATCAAATTATAATAGATTTTTAGTACTATAAATTATGCTTTTTTTTTAATAAAGGTGGTAGATTTGGCGCATGTTTGTTCAATATGGCTGCTGCAAAAAAAGCCAATTAGAATTACAACTATTCTTCCATCGGCGACGAATCCGATGTTTACTCTTTTCTATATTTTGGTTATCTTCAGATGTTAATTAATTAGTTGGGTGTTCGTAATGATGCTGGGAGCTGGGGCCATTGTCTGGATGATAGCCCCTCGTGGCTTTTGTATTCCGTAAAATTGTACCGTTGAATAATTAGATTGAGGAAGTACTACTAGTTACTACTACTGATTGGTATCCCAAAACAAGGGAAAGTGTAATGAGCTTTTGTTTTTTCCTTCTTTCAGCAACGACTTGCGGAAGAAAGTGATGAATGGTACTGCCGTTGGGGTCATAATGTCCAGACTCCCGAAACGGCCCCCGGTGGACATAGAGTTCGCGGACCTTTCTTTCTCCGTCTCCGAGGGAAGACACAGAGGCAAGTTTTTTTCTTTTTTCTTTGCAGAAGGCCTAATGGCCGAGAAGGCCCTGGTGTTGTGCTTGAAAATGGGGTCTCCGAAAGGAGAGGGGAGGTCAGTCAGCAAGAGCATTTTGTTCTGTCCAAACTCCGACAGTGACCAAAGGGCCAGATAGTTTAGGCCTCTTTCTCTGATAGTTTCAGACCACAATGGAAGTCCAAATCAATATTTATGTCCCCAGAGAGAGACAAATTAGAACAATTCTTTCATCCCGTACATGGTTGGTCTGTTTCAGCGTTTCAGTCTTTTATTCATCATATAACTACACCCTCCATATTAGGAACAACCTATTTTACTGAAACCCACTCCTCTTTGGAGAACGCCCCTCCCCCCCCATCTCCTTGAAACCTTTGTATCGGTGCCTATACGACTCACCTTTTAATTATTTGGGGAACCGCTGATTAAACTTTTGTTTCTTTCATACCAATTTAACTAAACTTGCGGTTATATGATCTGATAATTGTAAAATAATTCCTTTACCATTAACCAGAGGACTATAATTAAAAGGTAATTGAGACGCAACAACAACTAGAAAACAGAGCGCATATCCTTCCGCCAATGTTACAAATGCACTTTCTCGCATTCTAACGAAAGTCGCCAAGTCGTCCCAAGATCAGGATCCGCCACAAAATCTAATCGGCTCTTTTTGGGGACAAACAAGATCCCTCAACAACAAGATTTCATCAAAATTCGTCAATTACATTTTGAAATGTCTTGTGCACAAGTTACCTCCACCAGTAACTGAGCATGCAATTTTTTTTTTCGTTCCTCTCTTTAATATAGCCTAATTACAGGGCTGTATGATTATGCCCACTTATGCCCATGCAGATATTGACCAGGAGAGACCCTTTAATAATAGTAAAAAAAATGACACGAATAGAATAGACCTCGAAAACGGCCTGATTTTTCTTTCTTTGACTTCATTCAAGGCTGTCGCGTCTCGCTTCTTCGATACCACGAACAGACAGAGAAAGATCGATTCATTTTTTGCTTACTCCAACTCTTCACTCCACCCCCTCTCCTTTAAAATCTTAATGAGGTTGTTATTGTTGATTTATTTATTTTATTATTTTTAATCTATTATTATTACCTTTTCATGCCCTGAAATCGATTTTCATTGAAAGGCGAAAACTGAGGACATCTCCAGAAAATCTGAGGAGAGGCTTGTAACCTAAGTCGTGAAGTTAGGAAGAGTGACTGATACATGCGTAGGCCGAGTACCCTGAAGACGAGACTGCGGCGATGCTGGCTGGGAACTGGCTCTTTTTTCTCTAATAATCCCATGGAAGCGATAAGTGCCCCTTGTTCGAGTCGGGAGGGGGTAATATTCTGGCCCCGTCTTGTCCTTCCATGCTATTTTCTCCCCCCCTCGTCCGATCATATGTCACCGCCATGCGTTGGTCTATTTTTACCTGGCGTGAGACCACCTACGGGAAAATATTCCACTTATAGTCGTTTCAATATTATTTGAATGCAGCCTTTGCCACGAACCTATTTAATGCCATTCCTGTATCTCGGGGGTGGGGAAAGCCTCGCCCCACAGCCCAATTTTTATCGCCCCCTGGCACTCAATAAAAATGTTGCGTCTTAATTTTGTTATATATATTAATGCATGTGTATATCGCGCCATGTAATAAATTTAAACAACATTTACAAAGATACAAGAGTGAAATTTTATTTATTACACTTCTTTCATTAGAAATTTTCGCCCACGGCTCAAAAAAGTTTTCCCACTCCTGGTATCTGGTTAAATGGGTGCTTGGAGCCAAAAGGTTAACAATCACTGCCACTAAACGTTTATTGGCTGATTCTTCTTTTGTTGCCTGGAAAAAAAGGCAATTTATCTCATTTATTTTTAGGGGGGGAGGGCCTCCATAAACTGATTTACCACCATTTTTCAATTTAAATGGATCTTTCAACAAAATTGACTTCCATCGCTTGCAGAGTTTAAAAACGTGGTTGAAAACAGGAGTGCAACCTTGACTCTTTTTTATATACAGGATGAGATAAAAGATCTGTACGCAGATATAATTAGCTTTTAACGTGCTGTATTGCGGAAAGTTGGCTCGATGCACCACACTGGCCTTTGCCTGGAGACCAGTGCCTTCCGCACTTCTCCCATGGAGAGCTTTCTTGTAGATACTGGAGAGATGGCACTCGCTCTGCGCTGTGCACAGTGCATTTTTCGCCTGTATGCGCAAGCCCGGTGCCTCCCTCAGTCGCCAACAGCTCTCACTACATCCGAAGCCGATTTCGACGGTGCCTATGCCGACGAGAGTGGGTAGTCATACCCTAAGCCCTTTGGGTTTAGGGCTGGGAAACTTCTTCGAGAATTTGTCGCCACGCCTCTGCAACCAAAGCTTCTAGTATTGCGTTCGGCCTTTTTAGAACACGCTTCGTGTCACGCTGGAACCGTGCCAGTGTATACGGATGGATCCAAGTCCCAATAAGGGGTCGGCTTCCATGCCGTATCCCCTCTGTTTGAAGTCAGCTGGGCTCTGCCAGGCGCTGCGTCTTTCTTCACGGCCGAGCTGGTTGCATTACACGGGAGATAACGCAACGTGCCCGGTTCGGAGACTAGATTGTTATCGATAAGGACTCACAAAGCTCTTTGAGTGCTTTCGGGGGATTGGAATATCCGCATCCCCTCGTTCGCGATATCCGTGACGTCACGGTTTTGGCCAGCGGGCTGATATTGAGATTATCTTTTCCTGGGTTCCTGGACATATAGGAATTACGGGGAATGAGGGCGCCAAAACTCCGCGAGAACTGGGTGTCGAGACCAGCGTTTCGCTCTTCCTCACACCAATTACATGGCAGGAATACGGGCAGCTCTCCAGGCTACTTGGCAAAGAAGATGGGAGACGGTCGAGGGGAACGTAAAGTTGCATGCTATTGCGCCGCGACTGCCCCCATGGACCTACCCCACAATGCTGCGACGGCCTCAGGCTGCTTTCTGTCGTCTCCGAATTGGACACACTCGCGGAACGCACCGCCATTCAATGGAGCGCTCGCCTGCGCCATATTGCAACGACTGCGCCATATTGCAACGACTGCATTGTCTCCCAGACTGTTCTGCACATTCTTGTCGAATGTCCCAGTCTGGGACTTATACCGCGGGTTCGGTACCGCTTGTCCATTGTATTCGGGACTAGTTCGTGCACACAGACCTGCGGACTATACGACTTTTGGGAGGAGGCTGGCCTCCTCCACTGCGCCGGGGGAAGGCGGGCCTATCCCCGACGCCGGAACCCGCTTCTTTGTTGCCTTTTTTTTGCCTTTGTCCTTATCGTTATTTGTATATTATTATTTTTTTTTTCAATATAGCCTAGTAATAGTCTGTGGTGAGTATGGCGAGCTATGCCCCAAGTAGGCAGTCGCCAGATGGCTTTAAAAAAATATTTTTTTCTTTGTAGAAAGTATTTTTTGTTGTTGTTTTCTGAGTAATTTAAGAAAAATTAAAGGCCCGTGACTTCGACGGGAAGCGATGAGAAGACAGACGAAAAGAGGGGGGAAAATATTGAATCGAAGATTTTTCTCCACAATTCATTCATCTCCGGTTGGTGGGTGTTGAGGAGAAGAGGGTCATTGTTGTCTTTCGGAACAAGTTATACACGGCGCACAAACATTCAAATCTTCGAGGTTGAAACCAATTAGCTGCCAACCTGGTACTAGTCAGAGAATGCGGGATGTAATTCTTGTAAGCACTTGATACACCTTAGTTCAATATTTTTTCTTGAAGTACAACTGTTGTGGAAAGTACGGTATCTCAGAGACTATTTTTTTTTCCTTATTTGATCGTATTGTCACTTCTGTCCGATTTGCCCAATCATACGTATAAAATAACACTGTGTAACAAAATTTCACATAGCAGTTATCTTACATTCCATACAGATTCAGCGCTAATTAGAACATTCTGGCAACGAAGATGACTGTATAAATACAAAGAATGTCTACTCAACAGATATACACACATCGATTCTACGTGAGCTCTTCAATCCTAAGAGAAGTCTTAGCCGGCAAAGGAGGAAACGTTGAGGGCAAGTCACCTCCAGAACACTCCCGCTCACCAACGATTTTCTCGTGATCGAGATTCTACCCACCTCTACAAGTACCCCCGGACCTAAATAGGACCTTAAGTCACCCCCCCCAGCCCCCTCCCCCCCCGAATAAAAATACCTTTATTTCCCTGGTTCGTCATCTTGATATGACGTGCTAAACCCCCCCCCCGTCCCTGCTCCGCCGTGATGTCTGGCTCCGTGAACGTGACTCTACACATATAGCTTCGTTGCAACTATGCCGTTCTACTTAGAAAAGGCATAATTGAAAACTCTGGGGAAAGGAGGTCTGAGGCTTACCCCGCTGCGGAACCCAGAGGAAGAAGCAACCTGGTTTGGGATTCAGTTACAAACGCGGGGAGGCATAACAACCTACCCTGCGGCACCGTCCAGGACCACAGAGGGAGACTCTTCCGTCTCTGTGAGATGTCGGACGTAACTGTTAAATAACCAAAACCCAATAGAGGGGGCGGCACCCCGACTGGAGCCAGTTGATTCTGGCTTCAGTCATCATTAAGTCCGCCATGTTTTTACACCCTCTGAGGAGCCCAACCAGGTCCATAAATTCATCCATCACCCTTCATCACATCCGAGTCATGTTCACGGGGTCCTCATCGGCGGGGCGGGGGCCTTCCCATAAAAAGTAGTAAAAAACCCCGTAAAAGCCTCAAAAATGGCGAACACATCCCACCTCACACTAATAACCACACAACCAGCACCCGACACAATTGACCACCACACACTGCTGACGCTAGCCTCCACCCACGACACACCAATAACAAATATCATTAAAATACGCACAGGCCACAAGCTCGTCTTCCGCTCGCAGGAGGACGCGCTAACCTTCCACCAAAACTCGACCACTACACTCAACACACTCAACCTCCAGACAAGACTCGCGGACGGTATCATGAAACGATACCAGATTCGAGTGACAAGGACCAACCCTTTGTGGCTGGCCTTCACAAATGATGACCTTCGCTCCCACCTCTCAGGAGTACGGGGAGGAGGTCATCAAAGACCTCTACTTTAATAGGTCAAAGAACTGGGCAGTGATTACACTGTCCAGTGATAACACTAAAAACATGCTACTAGACCAAGGCATCAAGGTCTGTGGCACCCTCACAAACCCTCAACACATTGAAGAACAACACAACATAAGACCCACACAATGCCACCGGTGCTATAAAACCGGCCACAGCACCAATACCTGCACTGCAGACCTAATCTGCTCAAAGTGCAGTGTAGCGGGGCACCACTACACAACCTGCACCTCCACCACAACCCGCTGCACAAACTGTGGCGGCGACCACGTCGCCCTCCACCCCAGGTGCCCTTACCTAGGCAAGGCACGCCACGACGCTGTGGAGGCCATTAGGCACCCACAACCAAACACACGCACAAACACACACCCCGCCCCCGCTCTCCCTCCCCTCACCATGTCATTCGCCGCTGCTGCCAGCCCTACGCTGCCGGCTCCCCCTGTTCTACCTCCGACGCACCCACCCACCCCTGCAGCAACCACACCCCACCCACACATCCCTCCCCCCCCCACTCCAGCTCAGAACACTCAGAGACCCCCCCTACTACCAACACCCACACACCACACTGCCACCCCCACACCACTTTACACGCCCACCCCCACCCCACACTACACCCCCACCCCCAACCCACCCCACCCCTGCGACAACACTAAAACCAAACTACACCTGGCCACCCTGCTCTCAGTGGTGGCAAAAGACATGTCGAGGGGTGACCCCCGACTATACGCAAACATACTCAACACACTATTCGCCTCCAACGGCATAGAGCAAATTACCTTCCCCGAGAAGGTGTTCGCCCTAATTGACGCACACACATCCAGACCTGCACTCCTCCCCACCCCGACGGGTACACTCCCCTGCCCGCAGGGAACCACCGCCCCCCACTCTCACCACGCTCTCCCCGCACCTTCCTCAGCCACTGCCCAAGCCCCCATTCACACAACCTATCCTCCTCGCGCTTCTTCCACCCCTATATCCAAACCCCGCCTACCTCCCACTTCCACCACCCCCCTCGCACCCATCTCAGCGTCCTCCCCCACAGCCTCCACTGTGACTCCAACCCCCTCGCAGCCCACTACACCCCGTGCTAACCCCCAAAACCCCACCCCCAAGCCCCATCCGCGTAGACAGGCACGGGACAAACAAAACCCCCTCTCTCCTGTTTCCACTCCTCCCTCGCTCCCCACTGCTTCCCCCTCCACTCCTTCTCAACCCTCCCCTTCTAAACACACTCCTTCTCACTCTACTCCTTCTCACCCTACTCCTTCCCACTCTACTCCTTCTCACTCCTCTCCTCCTCCGCCTTTCGCCCCTTCACCTAAGACTCCTTCCCCTCCAACCCTTCCTTCAACTCCTCCGCCTCCCTCCCCCTCTGCCTCCACCACCCCTCCGTCGTCCCCACCTCCTCTCTCCCCCGACACCCCTCCCCTCATAATCTGCACCTCTCCAACCGCCTCCAGCCCTTCGTCCTCCAGCTCTACACCGCCCACGAACTCCCCCCACCAAGACACCACCCCACCCAAAGCCACCACCTCTACAGAACACACTCCTCCACCCACTACGGCTCCCCCACCCAATAACACGGCCGTGCCTCACAAACACGCATCTACACGTGTCAAGGTACTCGCCCCTCACGCCTCCTGGGCTATAACCAAGGAGAAGGGGACGATTCCTGGCAAATAAGCCTCCCGCGCACTAAGACCACGACAATAGGTCGCACTAGTGTTATACAACTAAACGTACGCAGTTGGCACGGTATTCGTCATACGGTCGCCAACTGGGTACTCAACACACAAAGACCCGACATCATACTACTAAACTCCACCAGCCTACACCCTCCCAACAACAAACTCCGCATTGCAGGCTACCACACATACTTATCCCCACAGGCGCGGCACCTAGGATCTGCAATCCTAGTAAAGCGCAACATACACCACTCCCTCGTCAACACACGCGACACCTCCTTTCTAGCCTGCAAAATCGACACAACCTCTGGTCCCATAATAGTGGCCACCCATTACAGACCACCACGATTACAACTAAACTTAGAAGTCCCACTCCGGGCCCTTTCCAACCACAATCTACCCATCTTCTTCGCGGGGGACCTCAACGCTTTTCACCCGACACTCCTTTCTAACAACACGAACGATGCGGGCAGTTACTTGGCCGGTGCCTTGCAGCGTCACCGCTGCGAGCACATCGGCCCTGCCTTCCCCACGTTCTTTGGCACGCACGGAGGCACCACATCCCCGGATGTGGTCTTTCGTAACGACCATGCCACACGTTTCTACACACACATTGCACCCGGTCCCCACGTACTATCAGACCACATACCGATATGCCTTCTCATATCCACATCCCCCATACTCATCCCCACATCACCTCTATACGACTACAAGAATACAAACTGGGCTGAATTTAGAAGCCACATATCCACAAACACACCACACAACCTCGACCTGGAGAACACCAATCCAGGACAAATAGACCACCACTGGTGCTCACTGTTAGACACCATCACCACCGCACGTAACCTACACTCACCACACAAAAACTACACCTGCCTAAAACACTTCACCTTTTCAATACACACACACAGACTTATCACACAGTACAACAACCACTACACCAGAGGCCCACGACAACAGAACATCAACCAGCTACGTGCCCACATCCTTCAATGCGTGCAGTTAGATAGGAACCGGCAGTGGCGTGAGGTCGTCCGCATTGCGGACGACACCCGCTACATGGACCCTTCCTTCTTCTGGCGGCACGTGAAAAGGATGCTGGGTACGGAACCACACAAACCAATAACACTAAAAATAAACAACCACACACTCACAGACACCAACGACATCCTCGACGCATTCAGGTCCCACTGGGACACAGTACACACCCACAACCCACCAAAACCACATGCGCAGGAGCACTTCCAAGACATTCAGGAATGGTACCGGACTCATGCTCACGAGCTGAGGCCTGCCCCCCTGATACGCATGGAGGTGCTCGACTACACGTCTACACTTACCACTCCAATCACCGTCGAGGAAACAAAACACTACATAAAATCGACACCAAAACGCGCCCCCGGCCCCTCCGGCCTACCGGCCACACTGATACATAACCTCCCCGCAGACATATACCCCACACTCACACACCTATTCAATGCCTCTTTAGCCTCAGGCCACTTTCCCAAAATATTCAAAGTCTCTCACAATATACTCCTTCATAAACAACACAAAGACCCAAAACACCCAAACAATTACAGGCCTATTGCTCTATTAGAGCACCTAGGCAAAATACTCGAACGAATGGTCAACTGTCGCCTACGGGAGTTCCTGGAAGAGAGGGACTGGTTCTCCCCCCATCAATACGGGTTCAGGAGAGGCAGGTCCACTCAGGCGGCCGTGACCATCGTACACGACAGAATACAAAAGAAACGACAGATACACCAAAAGACTCTCTCCGTCAGTAAGGACGTGGAGAAGGCCTTTGACAAGGTGTGGCACGAGGGACTCCGTTGGAAACTCGCCAACAACACGGAGTTACCTCTCTGCACCAGAAGGCTCCTCTCACACTACCTCACTGGACGGCGATGCTACATAAGATATAACAACACCCTATCAAGACCCTTCACACCACGCTCAGGCGTTCCCCAAGGAAGCGTTCTGGCACCCACACTCTACATCATGTTCACAAACGACACCCCACGCCCACCAGAAAACTGCGTTCACACCTACATAGTGGCCTACATCGACGACGAGACCATTCTCGTCAGCGGTCGGGCCCCCGAAGAAATCGCGCTCCATGCACAAAGAATACTTGACGAGAAGACAGACTACGAGGACAAATGGCTGATTGCCACGAATCCTCAGAAGACACAGATGACACTCTACGGCGCTAGAGATCACTTCATGCACAACCTACAAATCTACTCACACACACCAAACATGATGCACCAAAACCCAACAAGGCTCGCATATACACAGTGCACCAAAATCCTGGGGGTAACATTCGACAAATCCCTCAGGTTCAACCTACACCAGAACATAATACAAGCAAGAGCCTCACGTACAAACACATCGCTGGGTAGGTTCTACTCAGCGAGCAAGAAACTAAAACTACACCTATATAAAGCACTCGTGCGTCCCGTTCTCACGTACGCCCCACTGTCACTCGTAGCCTCGAGTGACACCTGGAAGCGAAAGGCTCAGCGCATTCAGAACTCTGCTCTGAAGCGCGCTTGCCGTTCGCCGCTGTACTCGAGAATGGACGCACTACACAACAACAACAAACTAACTCCTCTCAACACCTACGCTCACACCAGACTTACAAAACAACTTGAAAAACTCACAACAGACCCACTTTACACCTCGCTACATGTAAGAAGGTACGCGATGGCGCCGCGATATCCCGCGGCCCACGAACACCTGCCACCCGTACCATTCTTCGCATAAAACCAAAAAGGCATCATGAATAACGCGTTTCCGGATGGACTGTCAGCCTCCCCCCCTGACTTGCCCCCATCCCTCGCCCAGTCAATTACCTCATAACCCACACCCTCACTACAACACCTCGCTTCGGTGTATAGCCACCGACCTATCTACTCTCGCTGTCCCTTTCTTAATTATTTTCCGCAACGCTCCTCTCTGACTACCCGTCTGCCGTATTACGGCAGTCCCTCTCTGTTCTTTCTATACACAAAATGCAATGCTCAACAGATCAGTTTAACTCTAGCTGTCACAGCGCAGACATAGTCACTTGTCATTGATAGAAGCATTCGTCACGCATCCGACAGACGCATTTTGCTATCTCTGCGGTGAATTTATTAAGCCAAGAGCAAAAAAGTATTTGTAGAGAGATCTGCTAGAATGTGTGAGGCTTACAAGGCATATTTCGGCATGCCAGTCGGAGATAAAGACGAACCAACTTGGGCACCTCATTTCACCTGCGAGCTCTGCAAAACAACTCTGGAAGGTAATATTTATATATATATATATATATATATATATATATATATATATATATATATATATATATATATATATATATATATATATATATATATATATTTATTTATTTATTTGTATACTGGATTTTTTTAACATTTCTAGTAACACTAAGTGAAAAGTATTTGTATATTTACACTTTTGTTTTCATTTTGTTTTTACAGGATGGTACAGAAAAGAAAAGAGCTATGAATTTCGCAACCCCACGAATTTAGAGGGAACCAACTGACCATTCAAGCAATTGTTTCTTCTGCATGGTGAACCCTTCCAAACGATAACAGGCAAAAATGCGCCTTCATTCATCTATTGCGACAGTGCTGCATAGTTCTGAGCTCCCCGTACCCACTCCTCCAAAATGAGAGCAGCAGTTTTTAGAAAGGAAAAGCAGTTCTGAAGAGAATGAAGTCATTGATCCAGATTACAGAGGTACAACTAAGGAGAGAAACCCATATTACTCCAACCAAAAAGATCTCGACGACCTTTTCAGAGATCTTGGTCTCACAAAGTACAATGCCGAGCTTTTAACTTCGAGACTCAAGCAGTAGGCTTCGTTAGATGACAGTGTGCAAATATCAGGTCAGAGAAAGCGTCACCAGTGTTTGTCAAGCTCTTTTACACGTCAAGATGAGCTTTGCCTTTGTCACAATGTGAGCGGTCTGTTTGAGGCAAACGGAATCGCATGTAACCCCGATGAGTGGCGCCTCTTCATTGGCAGCTCGTCCAGGAGCCTTAAAGAGGTGCTGCTTCATAACGGGAGCATGTATCCATCTCTCTCCCTTGCTCACTCGGTGCAGCTCAAAGAGGAATACAGCAGTGTCAAGATCTTGCTAGATGCATTGAAAATATGAAGAGTACGGTTGGGAGGTTAGCGGAAACTTCAAAATGGTGCCCTTCTTGATGGGTCTCCAAGGCGGCTTTACCAAGTTTCCTTGTTATCTTTGCCTTTGGGACAGCAGGGACACCGTGGCACACTACCATCAGCGGGATTGGCCACGACGGACCGAGTTTAGTGTGAGGAGAAAAAACATCAAATGGGAGGCTTTGTTGGACCCCCGAAAAGTACTTTTTCCTTCTCTGCACTGAAAAATTGGGCCTTATGAAACAATTCTTCAGAGCTCTAGCTAGATAAGGAGTCTGCAGCTTTCGAGTACCTCCAAGATTTCTTTCCTAAGCTATCTGTGGCAAAGGTGGAAGCCGAGGTCTTCGTCAGTCTATAAATTAAAAAGAAAATGGAGTGCAAAGAGTTTCCCCGAAAAGCTCACTAGGACGGAAAAAGCAGCGTGGGGCAGCTTTATCGCAGTGGTTCTGGGCATCCTAGTTAATCACCAAGCTGAAAACTATGTAGATCTTGTTGAGAACTTGATGAGAAACGACGGCAAAATAGGTTCCAGGATGTCCCTGAAAATCCATATTTTTGACGCTCATCCTGAGAAATTTAAAGAGAACCATGGGATCGTACTCCGAGGAGCATGGCGAGCGCTTTCGCCAGGATCTACTGGATTTTAAACGCCGCTATCGAGGATCGTATAATGAAAATCTCTGAAAACTACTCATTTCTAATATTTTAATTGTCTCGCTTATGTAATTCTAGAATAAATAAATGCTATTTTTGTATCATGTCCTTTTGTTTCTACTTTATGTAAACGAAAGTTCAAATTCTCCATTTCCTTCCATAGTGAATAGGTAAATTTCATATAAATATCATTATCCTGGACACAAAAGCAAAGTTTGAAATAGATAAGTGTTTTATTCATGTATTCTAGACACAAGTAAATAGAAAATAACAGTTGCTACTCAAAGACAAAAATCGTGTTACACAGTGATAATCAATAGGTGGAAATATATAATTAGAACTGCTGTGAAATACTACTATATCTTGTAGTGTGGCTGAAGAATGGTTGCAACAAAAATACTGTGAAAAGATGCCCCTCGAAGGACGAGCGTAAAAGGAAGCCTCCCCCCCCCCTGAATGCCCCTTTCAGCCCCTTAGCTCCAAACCAAGTGCTCCTTGGCGTGGGAATTTTAGAATCATCGAGAAGGAAGCAGTTCCGGGCCGAGTCGCTCGAACCGGCTGTATTTGCATATACGGGAGGCACCTCGATTTCCTTCCCCCGCGATAACGCAGAATTCTCGCCCCTAACGCCTCACAGGCATGTCCTTCCCTCGCAAGCGCGGCCGTAAAGACCCAATCCCATATCCTGAGGCAAACTTCGCTGTCCGATCCAACTCGTTATCTCGAAGTAAGTTTGCATAGATTGACGTAGAGAATCCTCTGGGGACGGCCATGCCCTGGGGCTATTCAACGGACCAGCCACCTGGCTATTTAACCCTGCGTCCGCCATTCATCGAGGAGATTGAGAGTCTGTCAGTCCATCCGTTCAGACCGTTTTGTCTGTTCCCCCGCGAAGTCTCACAACCCCTGTTCGAGTCGTACCTCGTAGTTAAGATCTCACTAGCCAATCGCCCTTCGTGAAGCTTTGGCCCCTGTTCAGAGGAAATCTTATCGAGCCACCTTCTTCCCGGAGAACTGTGCGGCCCCCTCATCTCGCACCCCTGCCCCCCCCCCCCCCTTCCTTCAAGACTCCCGTTCCTCGTGTCTGAGACTTCCCGCCGAGCCGCAGAACAGTTTCGTGTTTGAGATTCCCTCTCTCTGGAGCAGAGAAAATCTCGTTTTTCAACAAGAAGTACTCAAACCCCCATTTAAGAGTCCTAGTCTTCATCACCAGGACTCACAGAAGTATCTCCTCGAATACATGTGTCCTTGGCCTCACCCCACCACTAAGCTTCAAGGTAAAGCGACTTTGCGTTGTAAACCTCTGGATTACATCCCGCCCCCCCGTCAATCGTCACCTGCATCCACTTTTGAATTGACTTCCCGCTCAAACTTAAATAATATCCATTGGTCGAATTAACGATAATTTTTCACTCCCGCTTAGCTCTGTAATATTGTAAACTGTCACGATCCGATTAATAATCCTTATTGAGCAATTCGTTCCCCTTTTTGTATATATATATATATATATATATATATATTGCCCCGTTTATTATATATATATATATATATATATATATATATATATATATATATATATATATATATATATATATATATTTTAATTATATTTTGGGGTCTTGATCTTTATATATCCTTTGAACTGCAACTTGGCAAGCCATTAGATAAATCCCGGTTAATCGTAAACGCACTCTAAAAATCAAGGAGGCGGCCTTCCACTCCTTTAACTACTCCAAAGCATATCGCAGATGGCCTCGGGTCAGCTATCTGCCCGTGCTTGTGTATGTGCCCTTGCTCCGAGCGGGTCTTCACAGGCATACCTCGACATATATAAACTAACTGAACAAGTGCCTAGTAAAGATCTCACGAGCGTCGAAGTAATAAATTGAATTACTTTTCAAGATGGCGGGAGGCATTTGAGGAACTTCGAGCTGAAGAATGATCACACCTACTTTACTTGAGTGCGATTGACAAACGCAGAGTTGATTCCAATCAAATTCAATTGACTTTGAATGTCTATCTGCACCCTTGCGTCCGTATATAATTTGTTGACTATCCCACGGTTACGCCTCATCTAAGCCATTGGACCCACCGGTAAATAAGTAGTTGGCCGTTGTCATAACGACTTGGGCTGTAATAATGAAAAGAGTTCTCTCATTCTTGTTTGCAATTGGCTTATCGACTGTGATGACCGGTGGAGAGGCCAATAAGTCGGCCTAAGGGCGTGGAATTCGAATTCGTAAGAGGATATTTTTTTTTTAGTTGAAGGGAGGTTAGACTTGTACAATCCTACGAGCACCCCACTCCACCCCCACTCACTCGGCGAAGAGAGGGTGACCCCGAATGAACAAGCAGGTAAAAAGGATGAGAAAGAAAGAGAGGAGTAAAAGATTAGAAAAAATTCATGGAACCATAAGAAATCTCACTCGCGTTAAGGCATGTAGGGTGCTTTCACATCATTCTGGAGCAAGTTATTATAAGGAACCCAGACAGTGACGTACAAACTTGAAACTCTCTTGTAGATCCAGTTGGAGTAAGGTTTTTCGGGAAAATGTCCAATTTCACCCAGTACCTCGTCGCTATTGATATGGGATATTTCAGGCGTTATTTCTTGCTTCTTGCTCACTTACGCTTTCCAAGTTCTTCTACAGCTGGTGGTAGACTTGGTCGCTTAACTCCAATAGAGTTCACATAACCAACAAACTCTGACAATTATTGCTCGTAATTTTTATTAAGTGCTACAATCGTTATTTAAACTCTAAAAGGCCTAGTTCCAAGTAATTATTTATCATCAAGGTAAATTATATGTATTATGGTCATTAGGATTGAAATAGAATAATTATATAAATACCAGTCAAACTCACTGGATAAGTTTTCATATACCTGTTTTAAATTTCCTACTGAAGATTATACAGAAGTCTCGGTATTTCCTCTCCCAGCAAAAATCTCAGATAAAATTGGATCATCCTCGAGCCCCCACTGCTAGGGGTACTAATTCAAAGTATTTCCTATGTTCTTTCATTTTCCGGATATCTGCTTAAATTCCTATTTTTTTTTAATTGCCAAAATGGTGCTCTTTTATTGTGCGGTATACAAAAACATTTACTGTGTACGGTTAACAACAACAACCTAAAGTAGATTAGGTAAAGGATATTCATTAGCGAACACCTAGAGGTAGAATATTCAAATGGCCATCTGGGAGGGCAGGATGTTCGAATTATCCGGAAGATCGAAGCTAACGCGGATTTGGCTTGCTGCCAATTCCTTTCTTCCATCTCTACCTGTTTACTCCATTGCATACTCAATGACTGTTTGACACTGGATTCACTAGGAGGCAAAGGGTGGAGGCGGCTAGTTCGTGTTATTGACTTCGTGCTTTACGTACGAACTTGTTCCTGGAACTTAATAACATACCTGGCCTTCTATTAAGGGATAAATTACGAGTAGTTAGCTCTAGCCCATTCTCAATTTTACCATTGGTTCTTACCTATCAATTTCTGTTGATCTTCTGTTCTCCCTTCATTATTTAACTATGATACCTCCGTTGGTTAGACCGATTTTTGTTTTTTCTCGGCCATTTCCTCAAACTAACTGTAGTTTACAACAGAATACAGGTTGTATACAAAATATTGTCCGGTAAATTAACCCAGATATTCTTTCAATTGAAGTTTCCTTGGTTACAGAAATGAGGTTAATTTAATATGTAAGGCCGTTTGTTTTTCTTGAATAAATGACATTTATCGGACAAAACTTTCTGTACATTCCTCAAAAATATTACTAGCCGATTTATTCAGCGTTGCAGAGGTGAAAATGTAGATTTGAAATGTATAGTCATGGCAAAAAGTTTTGAGACTACTCTATTTTTGCACATAAGAAAATTAATAGAACTAATCAAACGTTGAATTTTGTTATAGTATGGTGAAATATACAAAAAAAAAGAAAAAAAAGAGCCTAATCTCATTTTTATTAATAAATGCAGTCAATTGATGCTAGAGAGCAAATTTGTGATATTTTGACTGATATTGCTCTATTTTTCTTCACTAACCACCCGCAACTGTTCACAATTGGATGGCTTCTGTTTATCGACCACAAATTCTCTATTCGGTTCAAATATGGCGAATTCCCTGGTCAATGCCCATACGTTGATGGTTGTTTGAGGTTTTTTTTCAGCCAAGAACTTTGTGATTGCTTTTGCTTTGTGACTAGGTGCACCACCATGCTAAAAATATAGTTAAGATTCCCAAATTGGTCTTGAACTGTTGAAAAAAAAGCTTCTGATGAAGTACGTTTTGACATCATTTTCAGTTTATGGTAGAGTTATTGGGCAAAATTGTTAGTGCTCCAGTTCCCTTAGATATGAAGCAGCCCCAGACATGGAGAATGTCAAGCTGCTTCACCTTGGACACAATACAAGTCTCGTGAAAACGCTCCCCTTTTCTTATCCTATCCAGGGATCTTCCAGAAGCTCTAAACAAGCGGAATGCAGCTTCGTCAAAGAATATCTCTTAAGCCCCAGTCTTCAATAGTCCATTCATTATATTTACTACAAAAGTGGAGCCTAAACGTAAGGTTTTTTGGTGAGACGAGGCTTTTTCGCTTGAGAGACCTTTGTCGAAAATTTTCCGCCTCACTTTTCGCGTTGAAGTGTTAACATCTGCCTCTTTCCAATCGTGAGCTAATTTGGTACTGTAAGCAACTCGATCAATTGAGCTATGATGATCTTACCAGGAGGTAATCTTGGCGTTCATTTGAATCTCTTGGGCGCACAGAAGATTTCTTCACATAAGTGTAACCAGTATTTTTAAAGTTATTAATGATCCCAAAGATAATGGTACTTGATGCAATAGCCTTTGCAACTATCTCCTTGCAGTTCAGTCCATTTAGGTGCAGAGCAACAATGGTTGCACGATTTTCTTGAGAAAGAAACGTTTGGAATCGAAAAAGATTCAAATTTATTTTTACAACAAAATATATTACCAAAATGATTACGAGTACACATCATTCATTTAACCCTTTTGATCGAATAGCAAAGCTCCATATATATATATATATATATATATATATATATATATATATATATATATATATATATATATATATATATATATATATATATATATATATATATATATATATATATATATATATATATATATATATATATATATATATATATATATATATATATATATATGAGGAGAAAAGAGAAATTGGACTCGAATGAGCAATGAGATAAGAAACCGGAGATTCTTAGACGTAAGAGAAAGGGACATTAGAAGAAGACTAGAATCAAAGAGAGCAGAGGGCAGCACAATGAAGGCAATCCTTTACCGAGAAGACAGAAATAACGCCAGGGGAAAAAAGTTTGAAATTCCTGGCCGGGACTCGAACCCGGGTCTGCTGATTGCAGGTCTGATGTTCTACTGTGCCTGGTAGCTTATATATAAGCACGTTAGGTAAATGAAACTTTTATTACTGACAGGATATGCATTCAAACAATAAATTAAATCATCAGGACCATACAAAAACACCAATATAGTTTTTGTTGAAGCGGTGTTTCCACTGCTTTTGGTTTGAAGATCCTCCTGGTAGATCCAGGTTTCATCTCTGGTGATGATTCAATTCAGAAACTGCTCTTCATCAACCTCAACTTTGTTCAATATCGCCAATGACACAGATGATCACTTCGAAAGAACCAGCTGATCTGGGGGGCGCAACGGCTTTGGAACACATCGCGGTGAAAGATTTCGGAATCCCAAATCGTCAGGCAAGCTTGAATTTACTGAACCATATGAAATGTCGAGGGAATTAGCTATCTGAATAACTGTTATTCTTTAATCTTCTTCTTATGAGATTTTGAACAACCCTCATTTTTTAGTCATTTTCTAATGTTGTTGGTCTCTCATTCCGACGCTCATGTTCCAGATCTTCTGTGCTTTCTCGAAATCGCTGAATCCACTTGTAGGCTGCAATTTTCTTTGCGGCATTAATGCCAAAAACTTTGTCCGAAGCCTCCTATGTTAGTTTCCATTGAAATTTCACCCATAATTTAATGTTTGATCTTATTTCAAAAATGCTTTTTTTCCATGGGTCTAAAGGGTAGATTTCCTAAAGAGGGTCTGTATTCTACAATAATCTGTGCATAATTGATTGCAAGTGACTAACAGCAAGTTCAAGATGTAATGACACGTTTTGACATGTTTTTAACTTGATTGCTTTGAAGCTACAAAACGAGGTTTGCAGACCAAAAGTCGCGTGCTCTCAATTTTTCTGATTTATGACCTTACGACCTTCAAAATTTTCAATAATTCACGGACTATCCTTGGGGGAACCTTTCCAATTATATCATTCGAACGAGAATATAAAACAGCATAAGGGTTTCAAATATCGTTAGAATCGGCCGAATAATGTTATTGCTAAATAATTATCGGCTAACCTTGGGAGGACTTTGGCAATTATATCATTCGAAAGTAAATGTAAAATAACATAAGGGTTTCAAATATATATATATATATATATATATATATATATATATATATATATATATATATATATATATATATATATATATATATATATATATATATATATATATATTAGTCCATCGATTTCTACGATGGCATTCTTCGCCCCTCCCCCATCGCTGCAGGACTTGGGATGAGGGTGTGCAAAGAACCTGTGCGTGAATGCTTTTAAAGTGGTCAAACCGTTGCACTGGGGCAGGCACACTCTCTCGGCCTCAGGAGTCCGAGTCCATTGGTACGCAGGACCATCACGACGGAGACTTCCTTGGCTGCAGTGGGTGGCCGTGACGTCTTAGGTGCCTGGTCACGCCCTCTGCTTTCCACCAAGCTTTGCAGCACCGCCTTCATGGCCGTTGGATCTCCCAGTTGATCTCGTTCGCCGAAGTCGTATGCGCATGTTAGGGTAGACACGCCCTAACTCACCGAGGGTTTGAGACCCGTCGGCTACCCTCAACCTGGTTTAGCCCTCCTGTCGAAGCGGTGTACCGGGGTGTGGCCGCTGTCACATGAAAACAACTTCTTGGATCCACAGGTGAGGGCTGAGTGCCAAGTGAGGACCAATGACGGACAAGATACTCCTCGAGAAGAGCACGACAAGCCCCTCCGGCAGAGGTACTGCCCCTCCCTGAATACCCTGTATATAAATATATATATTTATTCTGTGTGTGTGTGACTTGCCTCAAATCTGTTGACCCTTACTGTCGATCAGTCTGCTTTCAATGAACACTGATGAACGAGCGTAGTGAGCTAGGCAGTTAAGTCTAGGTCAAATTTGACCTGGTCCAGTACCCCATTTTCATAAGGAACCAGGAAGTCCCTATCATTTAGGTTTTCAGACCCATAGTAATTTTGAAGACCCTCGAGGCGGGCCACAATATTGGCTATGTGGCCTCTGGTGATCAAATAAACAATCTCTTTTATAGACGAAACATTTGCGTAAATATTTTAATCTAGGAAAAACCAAAATAATGACGCAACTGTGTGAGATTTGGCAGCCAAATAATTCCTGTATTAATAAAAAAAAATCTTCAAAATATTTATTAAAAAAAACAATAAGGAAACTGAATAACAATTGGCGGAAGACAACGAGGAGGGAGGGAGTCAATGACACTTTCTGAACAAAATCATGGTTATTAACATAAAAACTAACGAGGGATTTATCGCCTGGTTTTGATAAAAGAAATGTTGGTAGGAGGGGAAAAGAGGCCTTAATGATGTTCTACTGCGCTCCCCCCCCCCCCCTCATCCATTTGGCTACTCGCTCAAACGCCGTGGTGTCTTTTGGTATCCCTAAAATTATGTTATGTAATTAACCCACGGAAAAAAATATACTTCGAATTCCAAGTTCATTCGAACTTTACCTCCTTAAGAATGAATTGAATCCAAGTTCAAAAGTATTTGGAATGGGTACGTTTTTCTGTCCTGTGAGGGTTAGATGAGCATTTGTTGTGCCGCTCACGCGCCATTAAAAAAAAGAAAAAAGTAAAGCGAAAA
>OZ018319.1:10119502-10122002 GCA_963969495.1 Ceratothoa steindachneri | reverse complement strand
GCCACGCGCCTCCACAGAGTCGTTAGACTCTCAGGAGGCAACACCCCTGAAGATGGTCGCTAGGCCATCTTCCGGGGTTCCTAAAGCTGTTCCCCGAAAGGAGGACAGCAACAAAGGAGCTTCGGCCCCTTCGCCCACGCCCCGAGGTGGAGCGATTGGCTCGGAGACGGTGGTTCCTCGAAAAGAGGGCCCCCCGCCGGTGGTTCCTCGAAAAGAGGGCCCCCCGCCTCCCAAGCCGCAACGCCCGCCTAAGCTTTCGAGGCGGAGGGAGGAAAAGACTCGCATGGCGAGCCCAACCTCCCCCAATAAGTCCTCGAAGGCGACAGCGCCTTCAGCGCTTTGTCCGGCCAACAGCGCCCGGGGTTCTGCCCCCGGGAAGCGTACGGCCATTCCCGTGACGGTCTTCAATTCGAGGAGGGCCCCCGCGTCTCCTCCGAGCTAGGCCTGGAGGGCATATGCCGTGGACTCCGGGCCAACTGGGAGGAGCTGCGGAGGCTCGTATCGTCCCGTTCCCCGTTAGCTATTTTTTTGCAGGAGACCATGCTAGGCGCGTTGCCCGCTGCCTGCCCTCCCGGGGTATAAGGGTCTTGCGACCCCACCACCGCGGGATGGCCGGGCTGGGGGATGCGCGGTTTACACCCGGCATGATGTCTCCGTTCTTCCTTTCTCTTTAGATACCTCCTTTCAGGCAGTGGCTGTGCAGCTTCACCTGGATAGGAGGTATACTATCATTTCTGCATACATTCCACCGTCAGCTGACTTCGACGCGGGGGACTTCCGCCGCGTCGTGGCACGGTTGCCGAGGCCCTATCTCTTGCTTGGAGATCTGAACGGCAGGCATCCTCTCTGGGGAGATTACTCCATAAATCCCAGGGGACAAGTCCTTGCCGATCTGATCGAAGAGCTTGAGATGGGTGTCCTAAACGTGGATGAGTTTACGCATCACTGTCCGAGAACCGCTTCATTTTCTTGCCTTGATTGGGGGGTGGTCGATGACCTCCATGGTAGTGATCACTTTCCCATTCAAATATCATTTTCAGGGCAACTGCCGCCTGAGAGACCACCTCGGTGGTGCTTGGCGCGGGCGCGGTGGCCTGCATTTCAGGAAATGACTGAATTCTCTATCTCAGTCGAGGAGTTTAGGTCGGTAGATGAGGCCGTTGAGTTCTTCTCCGGCAACCTCATCGCCGTAGGCCTGACTACTATTCCTAGGACGTCTGGCCGTTTTGCACGCCGACCACTCCCATGGTGGTCGGCCGAGTGTGAGACGGCCCTCAAACAGAAGCGTTATGCCTACATGCGCTATAAGCGCCGCCCGAACCATTTCACTGTCGCTGAATTTCGTCGGGCTAGGGCTAGGTTCCGGTATATTTCGAAGCACGCCCGCCGCTCTTCTTGGCGGGCATACGTGTCTTCACTTAACGGGAAGACCCCTTTAGCTGAGGTGTGGAAGCGAGTCAAAAGGATTCGGGGCAAGTTCTCGCAGGACCCCCCTCCCCTTCTCCAGGAGAATGGGACCGCAATCTCGGACCCCGCGTCCGTGGCGGAATCCTTAGCGACCGCTTTCTCCGCATTCTCTAGCCGTGATGCTGCTCCGCCAGCATTCAATGCACGTCGTGATGTCGCGGAAGGCCGCCGGCTGGACTTTACCTCCAGAGGCGGAGAACCCTTCAACGACAAGTTTACTGTGAGTGAGTTGCGTTCCGCTCTCGCTTCGTGCGCGGACACCGCCCATGGTCCGGACGATGTCCCGTACGCCATGCTTCGACACCTGGGTGAGCGAGGCATGGCCTTTCTGTTAGATTTGTTCAACAGGATCTGGGTGGAAGGTCTTCTCCCAGACTCCTGGCGAATCGCTACTGTGCTCGCCTTTCGCAAGCCGGGGAGAGATCACTCTACTCCGACCGGTTTCCGCCCAATCTCTCTAACCTCTTGCGTGTGCAAGTTGATGGAGAAATTGGTAAATGTTAGATTAGCCTATTTCCTGGACAGCGGAGGCCATCTGTCTTCTGCACAGTGCGGCTTCCGTAAGTTCCACTCCACGTCGGATGCTCTGCTCCGACTGGAAAATGCCGTCTGCGAGGCTTTCCTTCGTAGACAGCACTACGCCACGGTGTTTTTTGATCTGGAGAAGGCCTATGATACCGCATGGCGATACGGTATCATGGAGACTCTCCACACGATGGGGGCGAGGGGACGCCTCCCAATTTTTATATCTGAATTTTTGCGAGATCGTCGATTCCGCGTACGGGTGGGGGGAGCCCTCTCCGGCCCAAAGGAGCAGGAAGAGGGTGTCCCGCAGGGAAGTGTCCTCAGTGTCACACTCTTTGCCCTGAGCATCAACGGCATCACCTCGGTGCTGCCGGAAGATGTTCTCGCTACGCTCTACGTGGACGACCTTTCGATCTCTTTTGGCGCGGCCCAGATGCCAACTCTGGAGCGTCGACTCCAACAGGCATTGAACCGCGTCTCTCACTATGCCGAAGCGCACAGGTTTCGG
>OZ018319.1:10074502-10112002 GCA_963969495.1 Ceratothoa steindachneri | reverse complement strand
TCTAATATATATATATATATATATATATATATATATATATATATATATATATATATATATATATATATATATATATATTGTGTGTATGTATATGTATGTATATGTGTATATATATATATATATGTGTGTATATGTATATATAGTAAACCCTCGATGTAACGAACCTCAATATAACGAATTTCGGATAATACGAACCAAATATCCTGGCCGAACTCCATCGGGTTTAACAGGTAAGCGTTACGACCAGCCTGAGAGTGTCACATGTCTCCTACAGTGCAAGGTTCGTATCAATACTATGTTGTGTAGTCCACTTAACTTTATTAGTAATTACATATGTACTCGTATTACATATACATAACGAACTTGGTTCGTTATTTCCATTGCTTTTAACGCCCATCCGGTTTAACCAACTTTCGGCTTTAACGAACGACCCCCCGCCCTATATAGTTCGTTATATCGATGGTTTACTATATATATATATATATATATATATATATATATATATATATATATATATATATATATATATATATATATATATATATATATATCTTTCATGAACGCGAAAGAATGATGAAATGAATCCAGCAAACCACAAAAAACAGAAATACAGGATAATTTTTCTTCGGAAATATTATTACCTAATTCACAAAAATTCCGTACAGGGGTGGGATTCGAACAGTGCACACTGAGGCAGCGAGCAACCACTTTGATCTCAATTAAACCGTCCCTTAGACCACTCGGGTACGCGGAAGACAAAACTCTTCCGAATAAACAAGCTTAGTATGTATATAATATACATTCCACGCCCTTGCATTTCACCACTTTGCAAATCTCTTCACTCTGTGGCAAAGATTCCTTCGTTGGTTTTCGCTTAGTTTAAAGTAAACAACGGCAATTGCCTCCTGAAGAACAACTTAGTCCTCTATGTATTACAGGAGCTGCCAAGTGTAGGCCATGAATGGTCTTTTGCAGTCTCCTTCTTTTCTTATGTTCTTATGAATTTGTTTTGGGTCCATTATTGAGTGCATTCAAAGCATCTATTACTCAATATAAAATAGTAATGCCTAAGTAATATTTAGAATATTAATCTGACCGTAAAACTGTATTTGGTTATTAAAGACCAACTCTCCGTTAAAAAAAACCTTATGTAGACGCGTTCCTGACCGAGTGGGATCTTCAGATCCTTCCTTTCATCGAATTTGGAATCATAAAATTAAAAAAATATATACAAAATTGAGGTCACTTAAATTTATTGTTTCCTAAAATAATAATTCGGCATACTGCTTCCTATTATTTAACATTTTTACATATTGCTTCCTATTTCACATTAATGTAACGTGACCTACCTACGTTAAGTAATTTTTACGCTTCCAACAATATCCATCGGTCGGAGATGCAGCAAAAACAAACAATTTAACATATTGCTTCCCATCTTAAATTACTTAAATTTGGTTCTCCCTGAACCGTTAAAGCAATGTTAAGAGTGATTCGAGGTTTGGAATAAGTTAATTTAAGTTGTAGATCGAATCGAATAACGAAATATTGATTTACTTCGTGATGACACCTTTCCACCTAAGTATTATGAAATATTTGGAAAACTTAATCAGTTTTGAGTTTACGCCATATTGCGAAAAATCTTTTGCTCTTTATCCACGTATCAAGTTTACATCACAAAGCACCCAAAAGACATCCAATGGGAAAATTACTTGATCGCCCTTTGCTATTTACCAAGACCTGAAATTTTCGTTGAAGCTAGTTAACAGGCCTGTTTTGTGTAGTCTGGTCTCTCTGTAAAGGAAGCACTTTCATTTCATAAGACAATGCCAGGAAGTGAAGGTTTGTTTTGTTAACCGCCTGAAATTTTGTTAGACAATTATTTCTTTTTGTAATTACCATTTTACCGGTCATATAGTTTCAAAACGAGACATAATTTCATTCTTTGAAGCTATTCTAAGATTGTTTACCGTACATCTTTTTGTTTGCTTGGTGTTTACATGTAATAAGAACGGCATATTATTGACAGGGCCTTTTCCGGAGGAGTGTCTGTCTTTTTAATGGGGAAACGAGCTTATCTGTGGCATCATTAACTGATCAACTGTGACCCTGTCAATTTACAAGGTGGTTCGAAAGTCTTGTCACCCCGACCCAAAAGTAATAAGAACAATAGAGGAACAATATAATAATATCATGTTCCCATACACTTGCAATCAGCTTTTCTTCCAAACTGTAGGAGATCGTGCCAGCCATCTGAAATATAAAATTAAAACAAATTTGAAATAGAAAATTAAAACAATATTAACCGGGGTTGACAGAGACTTTCGGACCACCCTGTACTTTCAAGTAAATTCAACCCTGGTAATTTAGTTCGTGGTAAATACATAGTTTACTTTACTTCAAGGTATTTTTCTAAGGCCATTTCTTTTTTCACTCAAATTTAAACCGCAATAACAATGAGGGCGTATTAACGCAGCTGATACTAATGTTTATAATATTTACATATTTAACTTAATTTGCAATAAGGGTCGGTTAAATAAATCTTTGATATATTTTTTAGTTCGTTATAGGAAGTTAGGTTAATTTTTAAAAAAAGTTCTGGATAATAACAAAAGTATCGAAACTGCAACGAGAGGAAATATGCTTTGAAAGTAAAAATTTCTTAATTTTATTCTATGGAAACCGCAATTATTATAATTTCTCCATTTAAATCGGTTTTGATCAGTTTCTTACAAATTCTAGCAATGGTTCCTTCAATTGTAAATACAGGATTTCTTTAAGAGGAAGAAGGATATTATAAGTTCTCCTTACTTATCCCATTTATTCCTTCGCTCTTATTTCGTTTACTTTTTTCTTTTTTTTTCAAATTTCGAAAAGACATTCGGTTGAATTAATGTTGCCCCCAAGGGACCGTCCAATCGGTTGGGGGCTCAACTTACACTTGTCACCTGGAGGAACGCACCCTACATGCCCAAGTACCCCGGTAGTCGGAAATATGTATGTTACCTGTTTTTCGACGCTTTCTTTACAAACCTTATATTTGGAGAGGGAGCGATTAATTTTGTAGGCTAGTCGCCTAGCAGCTTTCGTCCTCATCCGTGATCTGGCCCGGGGGAGGGATTACGATCTACCCTCGCAAGGGGGTATTAGGTGCAGCATGGAAACAATGCTGCGATCACATCTGGGGGATTGTGTGTCCTTCCGACCCCAACACCAGCATATGCGTTCCCTCTAATCCCCAATTCCTCTGAGGGTACCTGTCTATCTATCTATTTCATTTCACCGCTTTCTTAACAAAGTTCTCGAACAAACTTTCTGCGGAATAAAGACTCTTTGGTATTCGCTTTAAATTTTGAGAGCCTCTTCTCCCCCTCTCCGGTCATTAAAGAATTTGAACACTGACTTGTAAGTTGGACAAAATTTGAATTATTCATATACAGTACCGTCAAATATATCCTCTTCCATCACTTTGCCAGATAAATTCGCCAGTTTCCAAAATTGGTGTCCGCTAACCTACTGGTAAAAACAATCTCTGAGTAAAGATTATGCAATTTTGTATAAATAAAACGAAAAAAAAAGTTATCAGAAGATGAACAATTTACTAGAAAAATCGAAGTGCCCTCAATGGACGACAGCGGAAGCAAATTTTAATTTGAATATAACTATTAAATTATCAGTGGAAAACAATTGGAATGATACCTTCACATCTCCTTCTACATGAACAAACCAGCTATGGACCTTCTTGCGCAGTAATTTTGCTCCTTTCATATCGAATAATTCCCCAGAGTTCTTTAATTGTTTTTGATTCCTTGGTTTAGACCCGAGTGTCTTCCAAAGATTCCCAATGGGATTCAGGTGTAGACTCTGTCCAGGCCAGTTCATAACAGCGATGTGCGCCTAGTCCAGGAAGGTCTTCACCGACTTGGCCCTGTGGCAAGGGCGTCGTTATCTTGAATGGACGTTGCAAGTTAGGCTTCGGAGCAGCAGAACCTCGAATAAGTTCTCTTTAGACTAACAAATATTGATAAGGATGAGAATATCCTTCACTGGAATTGCCGTGGACTTCATGCTAAATGGAAGGAAATGAAGAGGCTCATCTTCTCTCATTGTCCCTTAGTCTTTTGTCTGTAGGAAACCATGTTGGGTGCGTCGTCTCCGCTTTCCCTTATGGGGTATAAGGGTTTCACGACGCCCCTACCCCCTTACATGAGGGCCGGTCAGAGGGCGCACTTCATACATACAATGTCTCCGTTCTCTGTACCATAAAGATCTTCTTATGCAGTGGTGGTTCAACTGCAACTGAACCAGAGGTAGTTTTTTTATGGGTATTCCACTCAGCCGACTTCAATAAGGCGGCATTCCATTTTGTTGAAAAACGGTTGCCGATGCCCTTTATCGATTCCGTGGACTTGAACAGTAAGCATCCCCTCTGGGTTGACTAGAGACCGGATTGTGATCTATAGCGACTCACAGAGCGCCCTGAGTGCTCTCGGGGCATTGGAATCTCCGCATCGCTTGGTTCGCGATATCCGTAACGTCACGGTTTTGGCAAGCCGGGCGGATGTCGAGATTATCTTCTGCTGGGTTCCTGGACATGTAGGAATTGCGGGGAATGAGGGCGCCAAAGATTCCGGGAGGACTGGGCGACCAGACCAGCGTTTCGCTCTTCCTCACACCGACTACATGTCACGAATACGGGCAACTCTTCGGGCTGCTTGGCAAAGAAGATAGGAGACGGTCGAAGGGAACGTAAAGTTGCGTGCCATTGCGCCGCGACTGTTCCCATGGACCTACCCCCTTCCCCCCAATGCCACGAAGGCTTCAGGTTGCTTTCTGTCGCCTCCGAATTGGACACACTCGCGGGATGCACCGCCATTTGATAGAGCGCTCGCCTGCGCCCTACTGTGAAGACTACGTTGTCCCCCAGACTGTTTGGCACATTCTTGTTCAATGTTCCAGTCTGGGCGATCTCCACGCACGTTACCTCTCCCGCTACCGGGATGGGCGGGGTGACTACCGACAGTCCCTTGTACTCGGGATGGGTTCGTGCACACTGACCTGTGACTTTTAGACTTTTTGGAGGAGGCCAGCCTTCTCCCCTTTATTTAAATAGTTGGTTTTTTTGTTGTTGTTGTTGTTTTTTCTTATTTTAGTAGGTCGCATGTTCCTGCGCCGGGGGGAGGCGGACCTCCCCCCGACGCCGGAACTTGCTTCCTGCTTATTACCTTTTTTCTTAGTTTTATTTTTATTGATGGTTTTTTATGTTTTTTTTAGCATTCTCTTTTAAATATGCCTAATTTTAGGCAATTTTGAATAGACTAATTCCCAAGTAGGCAGTCGCTAGATGAACTCTAAAAATTAAAAAAAAAAAACTATGGGTTGACTACGCCACCTGTCATAGGGGTCAGGTTCTGGCGAACTGATCGAAGAACTGGAGATTGGTATCCTTATGTAGATAAGGTTATGCATCACAACCCGAGAACAGCTGCATTTTCCTTGATATGACATTGTAAGAGTTGGCAGCTTCACGTCCAAGTAATGATGATGATAGCAAACAGACGCCAGGTGGGAGGTCGTCAGGCAAATGAGAGAAGGACGCGAAGGTTCGATAGTGTAAAAGATAATCTCTTTGAAGCATAGCTGTGAAGGAGGTCGCCAGGGAGCGAGGTGATTATGATAAACCAGGGTCGTCCAGCGAGTCTGCTTCAAGTTGAGCTCAAGAAAGCAGCCACTGCTTACCTATTTTCTCCAAAGAAACAGCTGATCCAGTTGAGACTGCTGTCGAGGAACCCCTGCGAGTGAACTAGAATAGAACGGTGTAATAATTTTGCTCCAGAAGCAAAGGTAGGTGCTAGGGACCTCGCTGTTTTTAATTCCCACTGTTCTTGTGGTCTCCCTGGTCTCTAGTGTTTATAGTCCTCGGCGAGCAATGGTGGGAGAGGATACTATTCTCTTTCAGGCATGCGGGTAGGCGGTCGCCAGATGGGTTCCTAAAAAAAAAAAAATCTCAGGCATGTGGTCTCGTACCAGCAGGATAACTTGGTGTTTTCTTGTTCTGCAGCTAAGTCCGCATCTGGAGCACATGGACTAAGTTGTGTATGGCAGCAAACTTATTTACCATTTGTTTAATTAGCGCCGATCTCCTCGCTAATAACGCGTTACCTGTAACTCTTTGAGGATGAAACCGTTTCCATCTCAGGTAGCTTCTATGTAGTTATGCTAAGTTCTTTGAACTTGTGTGGTTTTGTGAATTCCGCCTCCATGGTTTGGCCCTTCTCTCATTTTCTTAATAGAGAATAAGCCTTTGGCTAGCAAATAAGGGATGAAGATGGATTTTTATCTTTAGGTATTCTAAGTGCATCATGTCTATAAGAACCTGGACCTTTTGGATTGAATGTTAAAACCTCTTCGTTTGTGGATGGAGAAAGACTTATTACTCGGAACCATTAATTTGGCTCTCTTTCCTTCAGAAATGCACTCGTTCAAGCCTACATATCCATTGTTAGCTTAATAACGCCACTTCTCACATAAGGTCTAGTGTTCAAATCTACAGTAACTGGGGTTGAGATGGTTTTAATACCTTGGAGCCGCATATTGTCAAATATTACTGTGGAATTATTCCATTCCCTTGCCAACACGAGAGAGAGCGATTCGGTTGTGAAAGCAGCTTTTAGATCTATGAACTTCGTACGGTCTATGTTGAAATTTCCCTACGAGGAATCACTATTGTTTATTTAATATTCTGGCGAGAATGGCAATGTTAAATTGAAAGTGCTGTATTTATGTCCCTTAATCATTTAATTGCCATTGCTAAAACGCATTTTTAGGTGTATCTGTATCTACTTAAATTTTGTAACCAGCCGTGGTCTCCCCCTTCCTCCATTCATTATCATCTCTAATTACAGAATAACAAATTGGGGCTAATAGTCTTCCTCCTCTCATATTTTCAAGCTATATACAAATATCGATGTTTCTTAATGAGGGTTTGTAAATGGAAACAAAAGTGCTTGGAATGACTATTACGTTCAATATTCTCCGGGTATTCTGCATATACTCTGCGATGAAGAGTCATCGCTCCTATCAACTAGGCATCACATCTAGTGTTTTGAAATGAGATTCGTAGAAGTGGCATATTTATGCTATATGTTTAAGATTCATAATACACTAGCCAAACTGAGCATTCTCATCGAGCTTGATAAGCAGTCTAAGGGCGTGCAATTCACGCGACGCAGTCTCCGATAGGCTTTCATCTCGTCAGAAATTCGGGAAAAACAAAATTGTTATTGGGTATAATTTATCTAAATGTTTTAAATACCTTTAAATAAATTAATAGTGGGACATTGAAACCTTTATTTTACCTGCGAAACAAATACCGAGCACAAAATTTCGTTAAAAGAATGAAAATTAAGCTGTGCATTAATCGGTATTAAGAAGGTATGTAAATTTATTAACGTTGTTGAAGTGCAAATATAGGAAGGTCAACTTCGGTGCAAATGTTAGATATTCTTTGTTTTATTGGAATTGATATTAAATTTTGCCTATTCTTTGGAAATACTAGTCTGGGGATTTTTTTTATAGAAATAAAGCGATCTTAGTCTTTTTACTGTAGCGGGTGCCAAATGGGTGGCTCATAATGCTAGTTTGAACTGAACCTTTTCGACTCGGGGATGGCAGTGAATTAAGTCTTCCTCCCGTCCACTGTTCTCAACGACTAGGAGTTGGTGAGTTCGAATCTCGTAATCCTATCCAACGTGACCTTTTCTTTGTTACACCTTTCCCATTTAGTTAAGACATCTGTCTATTGATTACAACTAGCTTGTTTACATAAAATGTTTACCACCTTTGCATAAAAATTGAATCTCTGATCCACTGGCGGTCGCCTAACTTGACTACATTTATCTTTCCCATGTAAGCAATATGTTGGTTGTATTGATCTTTCACCTTGCTCCTGAGTTCAACAGTCCACTTCGCCCTTAAAATCTCTCGTCTGCGGTTTTGGACTCGGGTCTGTCTTCAAATGTGTACGTTTAATCCATTTCACACACTGTTCAGTCTAGTCTCCGTGACATTCGTCCACCGCTGATTACCACATTAAATCACGTATCCTCGACTTCCCGTTCGAATCCACTGCCAAACTTCTTCCCGGGTAATTTTTTTAACTCGCAATCAGGAAGCATAAGTCACGTACAGAAATAAGCTAATTATTGTGAAATATTTCCCCCAAATGTATTCACACAAGTCTTGAAAATTTAGAAGCGTGGTGGCATTTGCAATGTGTATTATGATTTTCATTTCTCCCTTAAATGTATCTGCCCTTTATCAGAGTGAGACGGTCTCATTCTTCGATTATATCGGACCTAATATTGATATATAAATATATATATAAATATAGATATATCGATATGTAGTGACTAGTGGCTGAATATATATAATCATGGCCTCTTCACAGTTAATAGGGTTGACTCCGAGTCTATATAAGTGACGCCAGAAGAGAAAAGGAAAAAACACGAATCCGGTAATACTTTGCTCAAAACGGGCTTAATTTGGGCAGTGGTCACGATTGAGTTTTCACATTACTTTTTCTGTTGTTTTCTCAATGTGTCACCTTCGGCGAGGAAGTCGCAAGCAATAAAGGGGTAGACCGAAACGCAGAGCTCCCGGGGGGCCCGGTATAAGTTCAGTAAAGAATGGTAAGTGGGGTGGGGGGCGACATTTATGTAAGCTCTTGTAGGTAAGGACAACTTTCAAGGCGATTCGCCATCGGATGGGGAGCCTTGGGTATTGCAGGAGAGAAACGTCCCTGTCAGTGAAGAACATAAGATGCAAAGATTTCAACAAATTGAATGGGTCGAAGAGGGGAATGATGGGATCCAACGAGGAAGGAGTTGCGGTCGTCAAGGGTGGGGTTAACCAAAGCGTGGATGACGATCTCGAAACCATTGCAGTCTAAGTGAGAGCGGATGCGGCTAAGATTACGGATTGAGGAGAGTGAAGACTCGTAGGCATTAGTAAACCTTTAGAGATGGCTAAGGAAAGAAGCACTAATTTACTTACACCAGGAAGGATCATCTTTTTTTGTCTTTACTAAGACCACATAAACCAAATAGTGAATTCAGTCAATAAGGTTATAAAAACACTCATCTTATTTTTTTCCTGACAATTTAAAATCCTTATTTTTATGTAAAATATAATTAATGTTAAAAAAATATAGAATGATTTTTATATTAGATTCAGAATTTATTAACATCAGTAGAAATTTGGCATTTTAGCGTGACATTTGAGCTTGATTCTTTTCAATTAAATCTCCAATGTTTTGGTAGATTTTACAGCTTAAGTTATTTTCAAGGCGGGAATCGATTAACCTTGAGCCCGTTTTGGATCTAATTAAATTAATTTTTGAGGATGATTCCTGAAATTTACATGAGCTATCAAACATTGGGGCATTCTTCTTAGTAACAAGTATTTTCCTAATATTTTGAGTTTTCTTGCTATAATAGTGAATTCTTTAATTTAAAACTAATATTGGATAGGCCTCGGTGAGTCCCACAAAATCGTCTCGAGCGCCGCACGTTGCCCCTGCCTGGTTTGCACCAGTTTTATCCCGATTGATTTTCAGATAGTTAAGTTATTCACTAATAATTTGATAAGGAGATATCTAATCCTCTACAACCGAAGTTATCTGGGGATAAAGGTGTCATTAACATGAAATAGAATCATAGACCGAGGTAACGCATACAAACGGCACTTGGAATAAAGTAGATAAGAGGAAAGAAGAGGAAAAAAGCTAGCCTTGGGGCAACACCTAAACGCCCCTCCCTCATAGACTGTGCGATATATGATAGGTACGAGGGGAACCAGTCCACGGTGGTTTCATAAACTCACGGGAATTCAAAAAGATGAAACCAGTGTTCGATAGAGGATCGAAGGTTGCCGAGAACTCTAAGACTAGTATGGAAGATTGACCAGTATCAATATCTCGACGAAGGTTGTCATTTGCATTAAGGAAAGAAGATTCAGTGCTCTAACTAGATTGGCAGATCCATCGATTTTAGAGTAGGACATGTGATTAAGAATTCGTGGTGACACCAGCCTTTAAGTACTCTAAAAAGGAACTAGTGAGATTTTGATGCTAGTTTCCCTAGTTGTTTGAGCCCAGCTTGATCAATGCCTGTCGTTTTTTTATTAGAGAAGATATGGCTACTGCTGAATACAAGGTCGGACTTAAGAAGGGTGCTGTAGGAGTGAGTGGCAAGGGAGGCAGCCGCCGCACCAGTACCACAAGCACGAGCCGTCTTAGGAAGCGTCTCTCACTCTCTTGTGCTGCTTTGCTCTCTGAATAACATAGCATCACCCCGTTAGTGGTCGTTTAAACTTGGAGCCAACCTTCTTTGATAGCACACTCGCTCTTTCCGTACAGTTTAAATACGACGTGAGATTTGGTAGGACTGGTGATCAAAAATAAATACATTAGTCTGTTTTGGTTAATTTAGGTCTCATCCAAAGAGTTGGACTTGCAGCTGCCCAGATTTACGGGGCCCATCTACACTCCTTGACAGTGTAACGTTACTTACCCAGTTTGGGCTGGTTGGGTTTTGAGGACCTGTAAACCGTCTTCATCATTGTTCATCTAATGTCTACAAGAGGAGCCCCTTAGACTGGGTGAGGCTTATTTATGTTAAGTCCGTCTCGTGGCCAGAACGCTCCCCTTCCCCCAATTGAATAACTAACCCAATGTAAAGACGAGAATGACTTCTCTAGTGACCCCAAGGGGACCAGGAACCAATCTTCCTTTGGTAGGGAGCGCTGGGAATCGTTTGACAACAACCATGGATTAGATGGTAACCATCGTCACCCCGTGTTATGGGGTATGTGGATACAACTACTAACCATGGGCAGGATTCCTTGGAGCAGAGGACGAGCATTGTGCAGTGAAGACCAGGGGAAAGACGGTCATGCGTGATGACGTGGGTAGGTAAGATCTACCTACCCCCGTGGAGCGGACAGCGCGTCCGCCAATCGGTGGCCAGGACCTCTACTTGTGCGGAAGCTTGTGTCCACTCGCTTGGGATTGAACCCGACACCTTGACGTTAGAAGACGAACGCCTTATCCACAAGGCTAGCGAGAGCTCCGGCACTGAAGGTTGACGAATTCTGTTAGAGCAGTTTGTCATCCGTACTCGTCTTCACTCTCTTCCCATATGCACTTAAATGACCATACAACCCCTGACAAATGGCAAAACACTTGAAGATGGTGTAACAGTACATGTGGAAAAGCTGGTGAACATCTTTCTGAACTACTTTTGATTATTAAATGTCTAAAAGAAAAGATAACAATTGTCTTTTCTAACGCCTCGGTTCCACCCCTTTTAAAAAAAAGGGACATTGAAGAATAAAAAAACTAAAAGACAAATTAGTCTCCTATCAGCAACATATAAAATATCTATGCTATTTATTTGCCCATCCGAGTGATTAAGGGGAGGGGGGGGGGCAATTAAAATCAAATCTCTCAAACAATTACCCAATTCAGTTTCCTGATTTCTCCCTCACAAATTTCCGTCTTCTTAACCTCAACTTTCCAGCAAACACCCTCCTTGTCATCTTCATAACCGGCGGAGACAAACTGACTTCATCTTCAGAGGGTTCAGTGTCGAAAAGGACCAGGGTGAGAATGGGTTATTATTTATAATTTATAATAATAACCCGTGTCGGCCCATATAGAATCGAAGAGATTTTTATTTTCCTCTTATTCCTTTTTTCTCGTCTCTTCCTGTTTTTTTTTTCTTCATTGAAAAAGCAAATGTTAAAAACAACAAACAAAACCGGAAATTCTCTCATGATCTGTCCCGCAGTTTTTTTAAAGTTTCCCTTCCCAGAACTATTAATGTTTTGTACTTTAGTTTTTGTACTTAATTGCCCTCTCCCCCCCTCTTTCACCACAGATCACCCACCACCCCCACCCACCCCCGTCGCTAAAAAGCCTTGAATTTATCGACTCGTGCTCTGATGCAGCCTAGGATGTTATGTGACGTCACGTGCTCACTGGCATTGGTGACGTAAGTCTCGTACTATAGACAGGCACTCGGGGAATGCGTAGGAGTGCCAAATGACATCAGAACGAATGCCCTGGCCCTACAGAAGGAAAGAGGGACACAATAAAGGCAAGAAAAGCGTGACCTAGATGAAACGAGTGAAATTTAATCCTACAAAGGGGTTAAAATTCATCCTTTTAAGTGTTTAAACCCTTTTTGACGACTTCCAGGAGGGTTGAACTCACCCTATCGGCCATAATTTAGGGTGGGAGAACTATTTTAATGGTCTTCCTCATATTTCACCTTTTCCCACTTTTCTGTACGTTCATTTTTCTTATTTTGGCGCCTTTCCCTCTTTTACCTCGTAGAGAGAACAGCCCCTCGTTGGATTACACAGTTTGCCATTTCTTCTACTATCCCAAGTAGTCTCCTTTTTGCATCTCCGTTATTTTCCTATCACACACTTTATTTCCCCCTAATTGCTACTTATAAAATTACTCTGATTTCGCCTTTGTAATGTACCTCTTAAAATAAAAAAATAATAAAAATAAAATGACGGTAAACAAACACAAAAATAAATAAACCGCAGATAACAGCGGGATATCTTTACGGCTGCTAAACAATGGCCCCGCGATAGCAAAATTTCCTACAGAGATAACGGCAAGCAATTTCCCATTCCCGCCTCTTTCCTAGGCGGAAATACAACGTCTTCCTTAAACGTGGTCTTAATCCTCTTTCCTAGTTGCCATTTTCCCAGATTGATCACCAGTCTATTGCCTCCCTCTGCAAGGCAATGTTTGCCGCCTAACGACGGTTGCTGTCGTAATCTTTCGATTCAATGTCTCTTTAGGCGGCCTTTTCAATGGCGCAGGTTTTCTCAAAGCTTCTTTTTACCAAGTCGGGAAAGGCTTGATAAAAGAGGTGTGCTTTGAAGGCACTGTGAGAGGGCGGGGGGTCGTATGCGCCAGGCATATCGTTCCAAATTCTCGGGGCAAAGATCGAGAAAGCACGATGACGCATGAAGTACAGACGACTACGAGGAACAATCGGTAGAGGAGGGGAGCAGAGCCAGAACCTAGGGGACTCACGGGCTGGGATGAGATGAGCGAGAAAGAAGGGTAGAAGGGGGCGACGTTTAAGATCTTATAGTCAGACCTTGAAGGTGATTCTACATCCTTTGAATAGAATAGCCAATCCATTTCACATAGCAGGAAGGGACTACGGGGAAGGGGGACTGCGTAAGGAAAACCTCCTTTCAGTTGGCGAAGATTGGAAGAATGGGATCCAGCGATACGAAGTTACAAGTCAATGCAAGGGGCGACGAAAGAGTGGATGGCAATCTCCAAACTATTGTAATCAAATCGTACGAAGCTTAAATTATTGACAAACCAGGCAATGGCTTCGCAACTCCTCCCTACGGGGGGAGCTTGCGCTTCGCTACCAAGATTGAAATCTAAAATCTAAAAAAAAAGCACCCATGGTTAAATCTTTATCAATTTTCTGAACTTCGCCAATTATAATAATTTTAAAAAGGAACTCTAAACTAGATTTTCCCCCTTTTCAAAATATCACGTTGCTAAAATATAGTTATAGATAAAATAAAAAAGCAGCTTTACTTAAATTTTAATAAATTTTCTGAACTTCATCAATTATAATTTATTTTCTTTTAAAACATTATAAAGCATTGGATAATCCTATTTATTTTTTTCTGAACTAAACTATTTTTTTTTTTCAAACTCTAAAGAAATTCTTAGAAATTGCCTTGATAAAAATATACTTAAGTCATAACCAAACTAAGATATTATTATTCAAATACTCCCCCAAAATCCCGTTCTTAAATTATTTGATTGATTTTTTTTTAAAGCTCATCTGGCGACTGCCTACTTGGGTAGTATCGCCGTATTCATCATTGACTAAAATTCGGCATCTTTAAAAGAGGATGCTTAAAAAAAATCAATAAAATAAAACAAAGAAAAGGTAATAAACAAGAAGCAAGCTCAGGTGTCGGGGGGAGGTCCCCCCGTCTTAAATTATAAAGTTAATGATCAGAGGGGTGGCGGTGGGGGTGTGGGGTGGGTATTTGTACACAATGGCAACATGGGTTTTGAGAGAATTGACTAGTTATCAAAGGAGAAATAGTCTTAGAGCGAGCCACATCCGATGGAGTATCCGCCAGTATCCCCTTAGTTTTGTTGGGTTTCAGAAATTTGTATGTCAGCCATTCAGTAATTATGTCGGGGAAACGATGCTGGGGAGAGAGCGAGATATGTAGATTGTCGTGCCCTCAGCATAGAAATGAGATGGCAGACCAAGGTAACGACATAAGAATGGAAAACGGAAGAAGAGCTATTTTGAATGAGCTTTGTTCAAGTTCGACCCGGACGTCGGCTTTAAATTCTTGCTAATTCTTTGAATTTTAGTCGCGGACGACTCAATATCTCACTATGTCGGTCGATCCCCGTTCTGGGTTATTTTTTGTAATAACAGTGTAACTATTCGGCAGATTCTAACAAAAGTTGAAACCCTTATGTTGTTTTACATTCTCTTTCGAATGATATAATTATCAAAGACCTCCCAAGGTTAGCCCGAGAATTAATTTGTTTTGGCAATATCATAACTATTCGGCCCATTCTATCGAAATTTGAAACCCTTATGTTGGTTGTTTATCAGTCTTTCGAATGATATAATTGCCAATGTCCCCTCCCCCCAAGGGTAGCCGGTGAATTATTTTGTTTTGGCAATATCATAACTATTCGGCTCATTCTATCGAAATTTGAAACCCTTATGTTGTTTTTTTATTATTTTTCTAATCCCAGAATTGCCAAGATCCTCCCAAGGTTAGTCCGGAAATTATTGAAAGTTTTGAAAGTCGTATGGTCGTAATGTCATAAATAAAAATAAGTGAGCACGTGACTTCTTGGTCAGCAGACCTTGTTATGGTCTTGAATTACTTTGACTCTGAACATGATTTTCGAATTGGATTTTTAACCCTTATTTGCTCTGTTTTAAATGTTGTTTTTTTACTCATTAAGGGGCTGGGAGTGGGGAAACCAAAACTCAGTGGGAAGAGTCGCGTTATCTCATAATTCCCTGAGTGTGTTTTGTATTAATTTCTGAAGAGAATGAAACATTTAGAAAGGGCTTGTTATTTCATTCTTTGTAAGCTTGGTTTTCACCCTCTCCCTACTACAATACTTTCTTTACATTACCCTCCTCCGCAGGCGGGTACCATATGTAGAATGTTACACCTGCACCTTGTATGAGAGGCACGTCCTCCCGGCCTGATGGGCCAACAATCCGATAGGGCTTTACGAAGCTATTGCATCCACCCTGTCCTATGCATCCTAAGAGTATCCCTTCTTTATTTCTCCTCTAGGTTTAAAAACTTAACCAACTACTCCAAGCCGCGTCAGAAGAGCTTTGGTATTTCTATAAACAGTCCTTTAGCGCCCTCAGGTTGCAAGACACCAGGCTTGAGGAAGGGGGGGTGCTTTCCTACACCTAATGGCCAGAACACCCACTCCCTTGTGGTCGTTCTCGGATGCATACGGCTGTACTGCGCAAAGGGGGAGGATTTACCCCATTGTTGGCTGTCAGGACAACTAAAGTGTCTGGCCCCGTATTTGGTTCTGTCACAACAGAGCTTAAGATCCTGACTTTCTTGTTCATGACTTAGTAAGGGATCCACTCTACCGCACCTGCCTCTCTGGTTGCTCATTTTGAGCTGCGGCATTTAGGGGGCGACTCTCCGCTGGAAAACTATCGCTCGGTGTGCGTTGCCACACAGGTGCGAACTCTTATTTTTTAACGCGCCCAGATTTGGAGCTTCCCAAAGTTCCAAGAATCAAAGACAGGATAGTCTGAAGCGGCTGGACAGGAGGTATTATAGCCAACCATTTTTCGCTTTCTTCTTATGGTCACAATCTTTTGCAACTTTGTGTGGTAGTTCGTTTCAAAATACCCTATTATATCCTAAGTCCCCTAACCTTGCCGGTCTTGGTGTGGGGTTGGTGAGGACACGGCTAAGATGCCTTTGTCTGCTCCCTCTCAGCCCTACTTTATCTATTATTAATTATATATATATATATATATATATATATATATATATATATATATATATATATATATATATATATATATATATATATATATATATATATAATCTCGCACCAAGGTGAAGTGTAGCCAATACATCTACCGTAGCCACTTCCGGTGAATAAGAATAACCCCGGTGCGTCCCTTTTGATCAATATCAAGATATAATTCCTTGAGTGTGTTTTCACTCAGTAAAAGCCAGTCATGGGTGGACTTATGTAATATTAAGAATTAAGCCGAGTGGATTGCTTATTAATTGCTAAAGGATCGTCCAAAATACTTAAACACAGATACAAAAATAATCTTTAATATACATGCATTAGAAATATGAAACAGCGTATATGCGAGGGGCGGTCAATAAGTTTTGCAATTCGGATATAAGGAAACGAGATATGAGGAAAAGTGTTTTATTATTTTTCAATATAACTACCCTCGACTTCAATGCACTTGCGCCACTTGTCCCTGAGGCTTCGAATTCCCCAAAAACCAGAAATCTCCAGACTGCTGTTCAATCCACTCCTGGACGGCGAGCTGGACATCTTCATTGTTCTTAAACCGGCGTCCACACAGTGCAGCTTTGAGCTGGCGGAATAAAAAGTAGTCGCTAGGGGCCAGATCTGGACTGTAGGGGAGATGGTTAAGCTCTTCGAATCCGCACTCGCACAAGGCAGCTTGTGCAACTCTGGCCTTGTGGACAGGGGCATTGTCGTGGAGGAGCAGGACACCGCGTGTCAACTTGCCGCGCTGCTTCTGACGGATAAACTTCTTCAGCCCAGCCAGTTCCTCGGCGTAATATTGGCCTGTGATCTTCCTTCCACGAAGCGCATAGTCCACCATCAACACTCCCTTAGAATCCCAGAAGATGGTGGCCATGATCTTCCCGACTGAGGGTTGGGTCCAGAACTTGATGGGGGTCGGAGAGCCCCTGTGCTTCCAGGCCATGCTTTCGAGCTTAGTCTCGGGATCCCAGTGATGGACCCACGTTTCTTCACCTGTCACTATGCGTGACTCGAATCCCGCCGGGTCTTGGTTGTACAGATGCAGCAGCAGCTCCTCCGAACTTTGACGACGTTGAAGTTGATCATGGGACGTGAGGTTACGTGGGTTCCTAGGGACCCAACGAGCAGAGACCTTGGTCATGGCCAAATTGTCGTGGATGATGTTGATAACACTTACATGTGATATTCTAAGTTCTCGCTCGATTTCTTCGACCTTCACCCGTCGATTTTCGAGGATGATCCTCTCCACACGGGCCACATTGTCCTCGTTCGTCACGTCTGACGGGCGTCCTGGACGGGGGTCATCTTCAAGGGACTCACAACCATGGCGGAAGTCCCTATTCCAGCGAGCAATGGTTGCATAGGAAGGGGCGATGTCGGTGTACACTGCAACCATGCGTTCATGGATCTCTTTTGCATTCTTGCATTCCTTGGTCAAAAATTTGATCACTGCGCGGTGCTCAACCTTCTCCATTGTTGAAAAATTTGTGACTGACGATCTGCGATCAGCTACTGCTTCTTAAATAGACGAGGCAGGAGCGTGCGGCTGCAGGTCCTGACTTGTCATAACTTGTCCTAACACCCCCACAAACAGCCGTCCCCCTTCCTCTGTTTTCCACTACTGATTCGCAAAACTTATTGCTCGCCCCTCGTATGTATAAATAGGGTTATTCTTTGCACTGAATAAGTAAGTCTATATAATGTCGTGGGGATTACACTTGAATTCTACGTACTAGGATACTTGTCTTAATTTCACCCGACAGAACGAATTGAATAATATTATGGAATTAAGCACTGAATTAATCACTTGAAATAATCAAAGTTATGAGTTCGGGATGGAAATTCTAGTTAACGGTTAAACTGGTGAAGTTAGGAGAAGGGATAATTCACTTCAACAATACCTTAGAGTTCGAAAGTATTTGGAGGGTGATGGTGAATGTCGTCTTCTTCTGACGATATTCACCCTTAGCCCGGTCGTCCGAGGTCACCGAATGATGGGTAATCCTAGACCGGCGTCCTGATGTAATGATCCTAGACCGGATCGCGAAGACGAGTCAGACTGTGACTCTATTCGGAATTCTTCTCGTTCGTTCCGATTATTGGCTCCTGGAGTGGGTAGCCAAAATGAATACCTAGCTGCGTCTAGGGTAATCCGCAGAGGGAGGTCCTGTGTAACCTCTGACTCTGAAAGGGGAAGGGGTCTGCGAGAAGTTTGGTACCTAAAAATACCGTGAAGGCAACAACCAATTCCCCGAAGTTCCTCTTCTTGCAACGGGCGAACTGTTTCCTTTGTGAGACTAGCTCCACACACAACGTAGGTCCAAGATCTTCTGCCTTACTCCAGGGAGAATTTTCCATTTTATTTCCCTCATGAACAAAGATCGAGAGAGAGTATCAGATTCTCATAAAATTATTATCGCTGCGCGAAAGACCTTTTCATCTGCTACCAGACAGAGTAAATCCTTCACACCTTCGAGCTATCCATGCTCCACGTCGCGGTTTACGACGGCGCGAAAACTTGGCCCTTCATCGGCTCGGGTATCTTTAGCAGCAGACATCTTCCTGAGCGTCCGGCCGCAAATTTGGTCGTCTCTTTGGTGCGAAAAGGGGCGGAGGGAATTCGAGGCTCAAGGCGAATTTGGAATACGGGAGGGACACGCAGCTTGTGTTGGGGTATTTCTGCATACACTAATGTACGTGGTATTTAGACTTCTACAAAAGTACTTTTTTTTAATTTGTCCAAGAAAAAACCGTTAAACATTTGTTTTTAAATATATATATATATATATATATATATATATATATATATATATATATATATATATATATATATATATATATATATATATATATATGCAGATATACCCACAAAGGAAAAGTGGAAAAAAGATTCCGAGTGCTCTCGTCTTTATTTTTAAAGACATTTCAAGGAATGAACAGGAGGCAGGACATACATTGCCTTAAATAGTGCAAGGGAGGGGGGTTATTGGACTACCCACCTCTGAATCCTAATTAGGGGGTACAAAATCCTGAAACGACTTTATTTGAGATTTTATGTATGTGGGGTCTAATATGAACAAACCAGGGCTAAGTTTGAAATTTGGGGACGTGATAATGGAGATACATTCTAATATATTTCTCCAAAAATAATTAGTGCATTTTATGACTAGTTTGGCACTGTGCCAGTTAATGCTATGGTTACGAGTGTACATATGTAGAAAAAGCGCAGATTGTTCACCGTGATTACGTACATTGGCTTGATGTTATAAATTGTAGTCTCGTACTTAAAAATAACATTTATGTTCAGAGGCCTAAGTAAACGAGATAATTTAATGAAAATATGGTTATAGGGTAAAACTAACGTTTTTAGCCTGAAACTTAGGGATATTAACATTATTTTGATAATAGGAACGCTTGGCGGACTTATAACAATTGTCGACAAAGTACACAGAGTAGCACAAATTTATCCCTATTTTATATATTCTATCGAATTTTTTGTTTAGGTATTCTGGTGAGACATAAATGTTATTTTTATGTACGAGACTACAATTTATCGCATCCTTGTCAAAAATTCCCCCAGCAATATATATATAATATGAATTATCCAAAAATTCGAGGGTGAGCATAAAACCCCAAATATGTGTGCTGCGATTGCTTGCGCTGAAAGATATTAACATATAATTAACAGTAAAGGAGAAATTATAAATAGACAGGCTGATAATAGCAAATGAATTCAAATACAAATGGCAGATATTTAGACGAGTTAAACGTTTTATTTTATATTGAATGAATATCGACACGCGTGTATGAATACGAAGCTGAAATATTAGGGGTATGGAGAAAATTTGGTAAGAACAGGGAATAGCTACAAAAGGTATACCACCGCTTCGGGCATACGAATCGCTCGTGTAGACACACATATGCCGGTTTACCCGAAGTGTGTGTAAGTTGCTCCAAGGCCTACACGATAAGTCATCGTGTATTGCCAAGTGTGGAGAACCGCACCCTGCTTACCTGAAGCAATGTGGTGCGTGTCTCCTGGAGAAGGAAATCCTTACCGTTCAGGCTGCGCGGATCGTCTCTCACTTCGCGAGAGAAAGGAATTGGTCTTGGTGCCCGGCGCTGATGGGACGTCGTATGCCTCAATTTTAAAAATCACACCATCTGTTCCAGGTCCCTCCAGGCATACGAACAAGGTCGTTTCTGCGCCCATTCGTAACCCTTGTGCCAGTTCTACCCACCTCTCCGGTGCTCCCCTGGTAGAGCTGGCGACACAAAGGGTTCACACCCAGCCTGGGGTCAAACCAAGGGCTCCTTCTCCCGCAGCGTGACCGTTTTCCGTAAGGTGAAACGGCTGCTCGCCTACAAAGCCGTTAAAATCGCAGGAAGAAACCACCCTGAAGGTGGTCGTGTGGCCTTGTTCTGTGGTTCCTATATTGAACCTCCCAAAAGAGGGTGGCACCAAAGAAGCTCCAGCTCCTACGGCCCCACCTAATTTTGGGGTTGGGGGGCTTGGAGGCGGTGGAGCCTCGAAAAGAGGGCCACATCCTCCTAAGCCGAATCACCCACCAAAGTTGGGTAATCGGTGTCGTAAATGAGAATGAATTCGTGTAACATTGTCTGAGAACTTCTTAATTTTTTTTTTGGCCTCGACCTATCACTCTGCTCTCCGGAGGCACAATCTGATTTGGGGAGGGAGGTGCTCTATTGACCGTTAGTGAAGACGTTCCCATCTAAATAATTTGGGGGTAACTGCAGTCTGAGAAAGCACCTCATTGATATTTGGAGCGAGCGCTTTGGCCAGCATTTCATGACTCCGCAATCTCAATTGAGGAGTTTAGGGCGATTAATGAGACCGCAAAGTGTTCTACTGTACCTTCATCACTGTTGGCCTGACTACCATTACAAAAACCTTTTGGTCGTTTGGCACGTATAGGATAGCCCTCAGAGAAGCGTCCGACCAATATGCTTGACAAGCGCCGCACGAAAATGTCATCGTGGATGAATTTCGTCGAGAGAGTACCAAGTACTGATATGTTTCGAAGCATGCCCGCCGCTCTTCTTACCGGGCATACGTGTTCCCACTTAACGAGAAGACTCCCCTCCCCCCATTTGGCACCAATATTTGAAATCTTTATCACCAGGTCTGATTTTTTGGTCCACTTCGGCCAGTTGTTCCCGTTGGGATGCAAGATTTTTTTCTGCGTTGGATCACTGGCCCCGTTGCAGGGTACATAATGCGGCCTGAAGGACCTGCTATTGATCTAGGCTTCATGTATAGCAAGGTCTTTATTACCCTTGCTAACACCATCCACTCTTTTGCAGGCAACGTGTTCCCACTTAACGAGAAGACCCCCCTCCCCCCCATTTGGCACCAATATTTAAAATCTTTATCACCAGTTCTGATTTTTTTGGCCACTCCGGCCAGTTGTCCCCGTTGGGATGCAAGATTTTTTTCTGCGTTGGATCACTGGCCCCGTTGCAGGGTACATAATGCGGCCTGAAGGACCTGCTATTGATCTAGGCTTCATGTATAGCAGGGTCTTCATTACCTTTGCTAACACCATCCACTCTTTTGCAGGCAACTGGTTTCCTCATCATTTCTTTAGCGGCATCGGCCTAATTTAGGCTAAGTGTAGATTTCGTCCCGGTTTTTCTTTGAAAAATTGGGATTTGCCACGGGTTTTAAAATAGTTTCTTTACCTAGTGAACTTTAATTTGGTACAAAATAAGTGAAAAACTAGGGCCTTTCAGAGTTCCCAAAGGAATCTCAGAGTAAATTAGGGAAAGGATAAACACAGATTGTCCGTCATTTACTATAAAATAAAACAATGCATGTTGGAATAAAAGGATGATACAACTTGACCGTAAAATTCTAGTGTAGAAGCCCCCCTCCTCCCCAAGTGATACCCTCAGCTTTTTATTACCACACGCGTTTGTTGTTATATAATGTATGGTTGCTTGTGTGTGTGTTACGTACACTTTATATGGAACTTGTTCCAAAACTTTCCCTAACACATGGGTAATACAACAACCCTTAGACATTTTAAAAAGTTGTTCTACTAAAATAAACCATTATAGTAGAACACCATATTCCGGTGAGTAATGGTGCTTGTAGGCCCATAACGAATCTTTTCGTAGTTTTTTTTTTGTAGCTTTGTAAAACATAGTCGGGGAAGAAGAATAAAGCTACCATCAATAAATGCCTGAAATTTATGCTCCTGTTTAGGGGGTTTTGACGTCAGAATAATATAAATTTCTTATTGGCAGCGAGCCAATTATATCATTCAGAAAGCAGATAATTTAGCGTTTCGATGACGTCGGGTGCTCAATTTTAATTATTGAGGAGGGAAAACCGATGTTTGTTCGATGCATTTTAAAAATTTGTAAAGTTCGTGTAAACTTTGTCTGCATTAAAGCTCGAGGGGCGTGGGATAAAACGAATACAAAACGGATACTGCTACCTTTATAAACTTATATATTTAGTCATTATTGGTGAGATTATTCAGCAAAACAATTTCAAATGGCTATCGAGTGATGTTTATTCTCCGTCTTTTCTAAGAAAAAAAGTAGCAGATTATATTTTGGGTTGATAGATTAATTTGAGACCATTCAAACACAAGCCACTGTCTCCATGCGTGATTAAACTTGATAGCAACAAAGTAGTTTCGAATTATAAGAAAAATAACAGAAAACCTCATTGTGAATGCATTGATAGACTAAACTGATGATTGATATATTGATTTTTTTTTCTTAAAAAAAACAAAAAAAACCGGTGAATTTGTGAAAGTTCGAGAAAAGCGGCTCATGAATGAAAGTTTCTCTTTGTTTAAAAAAAAAATGAAAAAACAACTTTCTATATATTTAGTTATTATATATTACTTTTTACTATATTACTTTTACAGAACTAGTTAGCTTTACCCCGCCTCCATTTTTTCCCCTTTCCAGCCAAAGAAAAGGAAAGAGGGGTTAACGGGCACTACACTAAGAATATAGTGAACCTGCTGTCTGTGATACCCACGCTTGGCCTATTACGAAAACTGACTAATCCGTAATATATATATATATATATATATATATATATATATATATATATATATATATATATATATATATATATATATATATATATATATATATATATATATATATATATCCTATTATCCCGAATGCGGAGGAGTCGTCGTACTACTCCTACTACTCCTTATACTTCGGTGGGCCCGTGCCCTGAATGGGTCTATTGACTCAGAGTGCTTAGAGGTTGGTTACGGAGAGATTGGAATGAACTTTGCCAGCAAGCGACCCAAAGGAAGTTAGATACACAATAATATGAAAATAAAGTTTGAATGATCACTAAACAAGAAAATATATATATATATACAAATAATGTGCTTTGAGAGAGAAATCGATAAGTGAATCTCGGATATCTCACTTGGCTTGTAAATAACTATTCACTATGTAAATCTCTATACACTTGTAATGTTGGTAAGCTTCACGGTGAAGTTGGGGAACGTGAAAGGGAAGGGTTACCTTGGAACCTGATGTTCGGGTGGCGCTGGTGAGTGAAGGTGGTGAGATAAGGGGTGGAGACGATGAGGTAGGTTCTCCAGGGATCGACCTGATCCCACGATTCTGCTGGAAGAAGGTGGTGACGGGAACTTCTTGGTAAAGAGGGCCGCACGCTCGTGAACTCTGAGGAATCTTGGGTGCTTCTTCGTGGGGGGGGGGGGGGGGGCGAAGTGACCTATCGACGCGTAGGGTCACGGATAAAAGCCGGGAAGTAGTTTTCTCGCTTAGGGAACCAGAGTGAGGCTGTTTGTAGCTTCGGCTCTGAAACGTGAGTACGAGTCTGGGTCCGCACTAACTTGCAGAACAACGGGGTAAGGAGCCTCCCTAACTGGGACCGATCTCCTCTCTGAAGACTTGGTGCTTTGAAGAATTACCACTACACCGATATAGATGGCAATTCCTGCGCCGCCAGACGCTATGCAAGCTCTACTACTGAGGGTTAAAAGAATTCATCTTTTATACTCGAAACTCGGGAGAGGTTCTCAGGACGCCGGAAGTAGATTAGATGTCAAGCTACTCCATTTCGTCCTTTATAAACTTCCGGCAACTATCGGAAGCGAAGATGGGCTCTCATTTATCGATAAACAGTCCGGGAAGGAACTCGGTGGTTAGCTGAAATGGCCGGCGGTTTCTTCCGGCGGGAGACCATCAGATATCGGGCCGGAAGGGGAAAGGTTTGATAACCCGGCCCGCCCGGAAGGGAGGTGGGAAAAACTTGGGAGCATTATGCTATTCTCCTACAAGCACTATTCATTTATATAATTAGAACGTTGAAAAGATTAACACACACTAATTGCACAGTATTCCATAGTATAACATAATATAACAGAGCAGATTTAGCGCATAGTATATTATAGATTATTGCATATCATAGTATAGCATAGCGCAGCATTGCATAATATTACACAGCATAGTATAACATAACATAGTATATTATAGCACAGCACAGAATAGTATAGCATAGTAGAGAATAGCCTAGCCTAGCCTAAACTTACCTAGTATAGTCAAGCCTAGCCAAATAGAATAGCCTAACCGTGCCAGGCCTAACATAGTATAGCCTACTTTATCCTATCTTAGCTTAGTATAACCTAGCCTCTCGTATCCTAGTATATCCTAGCATAGCTTAGTATACCCTAGTCTAACGTAGCATATTATAGTATAGCCTTGCCTAGCCTAACCAGGTATGGTTTAGCATTGCATGACAGCCTAGCCTAGTATATCCAAACTAGAATAGGCTATTATAGCGTAGCCAATATATCCTTGCATAAGATAGCCTAGCCTAGCATTCTATATGCTAGCTTGGTATAGCCTATCCTAGCATAACTACACCTAACAATATAGCCAAGCGTATCACATTATATATAGCCTAGCCTAGTATACCATACCATACCATACCCTAGACTAGAATAACCTTGCATAGTTTAGCCTATTATAGCCTTGGTCAGCTAGCCTATCGTAGCCTAACATAGTATTACCTAGTATAGCAGACCATAGCCCTCCTTAACCTATTATACTTTAGCCTAGCCTAGCATTAACTATCCTAGACAAGTATAGCCTATAGTATCCTATTTAATCCTAGTCAAGCATAGCTTATATTGTCTAGCCTAACGTACTATATGCTATCCTAGCATCTCATTTTATAGCCAAATTAGCATAGTATATCTTACCCTTGTACATATATCTTAGCATAGCTTAGCATAGTATAGCCTATAGCCTATTCTAGGCTTGCCTAGCAGAGTATAGTATATTATATCCTAGTCTAGTGTAGCAGAATATCGGCCGAATAGTTATAATATTATTGCAAAAACAAAGTAATTTCAGGGCTAACCTTGGGAAGACTTTGGCAATTATATCATTAGAAAGAGAATGTAAAACAACATAAGGGTCTCAAATTTCTTTAGAATCGTCCGAATAGTTATGATGTTCTTACAAAAACAAAAAGCAAAACCGGGACAGACCGACCGACCGACATGTGAGATGTAGAGTCGCTCGTGACTAGACTCGCACGCAACTAAAAATGGCTCCGGGGCCAGAGAAACTAAAGATGCGTTATATTTCTCTCAACAAAATAAAGGAAAGGTGTAGTACAAAACCACTAGTAATATGTCCATACACATGAGCCCGGATTCACTTGAAACTCGTATAAACCATGATTGCCTTTCCATGTGCGGAAATTGATTTCTAGCACACTATTTTGATCGTTTCAAGAGGCCATGTAACCACGTTTATCTTGATCTCTCACAAATATGGCTTAACCTATTCTAATTCCACCTCTGGGCGAATTACCTTTAGACCACAGAAAGTAGTTGACTAGCAATCGATGGCTTTGGATTTTGAGGAACTATTTTTATCTGGAATACTTTATAAATGACACTGACTGGTATGACATACCGTTTTTTGCAGATATTTGCGATAGAAAAATGTGAACTTTTTTTCTTCTGATACCAATTTAGTCACCTGTATTCGTAGTTGCTTTACGTAGATTGGTGTTCCAATTTACCAATGCCCTCGGCAGTCTTTGACTAGATAAACTACCCGGGCGTTTTTTCTTCTAGACATCTTCCTTTTACCCTTCTCTCCCCCATTGAGAGCCTTCATGTCGATGGTGGAAAGATTTCACTTGCCCTGTGCATTATCTCCTGATTGCTCTCGGGGCCATTAGAATCGGCCTCGGATCTCTTTTTGTCGTCTTCGAACTAGGAACACACGCGGAATGCACGGACATTTGATGGAACATTTCCCTGCACCTGAGTGTGACGACAACCTTGTCCCCCACAATGTTCGGCATATTCTTGTTGAATCTCCCAAACTGGGTGATCTTCGCACATGTTACATGTCCCGGTACCGAGACGAGCGGGTTTCTACCTCTTTTTCCTGTGTTCGGGACGGGTTCATGAGCAGACTTGACGACTATTTGACTTCTTGGAGGAGTTTGTCTTACATTTTATTTTACTCTTTGTTGTCGGTTTCGTACTTTCTTGCCGGGAAAGACGGGCCTAACCCCGAGCGTCCTTACTCCTTGCTTTTTTACTTCTTGTTATGATATTTTTGTTGTTTTGCCTTGGTTTGTTTTGTTTTCCTGAGTTTTTTTTTCGTTTCCTTATGTATGTAGTCGCCAGATGGATACTAAAAAAAATTCTTTCACCCCTCTGACATACCCATAGCATATTTTATCTTGACTGGCCGCTAATTTAGTAGAGCTGGGGAGGCGCGTAATTGCCTGGTTAAGTTGCCTGCTTTCAGAAGACGATGGTACATGCTTGCCCTCTCTTCACTATCCCGTGGGCCAAGGGTTTTCAACCCGTCCACGAAATGGATGCTTGAGGTTGAGTTATTTTTACACTAAATCCCTGTATGGTGCTACTCTGTAGAATGCTAAACCTGGTCCCTGGATGAGCGGTACTGCCTCCAGCCCCGATTGCCTGCAGCTGTGTACAGCCTCCCTTTGTGTGCCTACACCACTTTTCTTTCTCCCATGCTGCAACTGAAACAGAGGTCATGCACGCCCTCCCGTTCCCAGTGCAATGGTATGGTCATGATAGGTGATCACCCACCCTACTCCTTAGTCTACCCTCCTATCACTGTGCTTTTTTATTGCATATACAATGCGCCCCCTCCTAATTTTGCCCTAATAGGCAGTCATCAGATGGGCTCTTAATCTTAAAAAAATCCCCCTCAACTTGGCCTCTTTGTGTCCAGAGAGGTTCAGGTCGCTCGGTTCACTCTTAACCTCTTGTCAGGACCTGGTCGAGTGGCAGGCTACGCCGAGAGGTTCTTATCTACTGCAAAGGCCGAAAGCCCGATGACAGGGGGAGGTATTAGGTGCCGGGTTTGCTGGTTACCTACTCTGCCCTCTCCTAATTGGACACACTCACGAGACGCACCGCCATTTGATGGAGCGCTCGCCTGCACCATATTACGACAACGTTATCCTCCAGACTGGTAAACACATTGTTGTTGAATGTCCCAGTCTGGGCGATCTTCGCGCACGTTACCTGTCCCGGTACCGGAACGAGCGGAGTCGCTACCGCTTATCCCTTGTACTCGGGATGAGTTCGTGCACATCGACTTTTGGAGGAGACCGGTCTTCTACCCTTTATTTGACTAGATTTTTTTTTTTTCTGTTTCCCTTGTAGGTCAGGGAAGGCGGACCTTTCCCGACGCCGGAACTTGCTTATGCTTGTTGCCTTTTCCTTTTTTTTATTCTTGTTGGTTTTTTGCATGTTATTTTAAAGTAGCCTAGTACTAGGCAGTGGTGAGTACGCCAACTTATGCCCTAGTAGGCAGTCGCGAGATGAGCTTAAAAACCTCTTTGCCGCTTCAATGGCACATATGAAGTGGCTATGCCGATTATGTGTCAATAATCCATTCTGCGTTTTATAATCCGATGGGTATTTTCCCCTACACCTTCCAAGCCATTGTGGGGTATCTTTTCCCATGCGTTCTTTTAATTTTCAAACTTTTACTATGACCACAAGGTAGGAAAAAGATATGCTCACATCTCGAGGAGCAAGTTCTCGCAGGGCCCCTCTCCCGTTTTCAAGGATAATAGGACCGCAATCTTTGACCTCGCGTCCGTGGCGGAATCCTTCGTGACTGCTTTCTCAACATTCACTAGCCTGGATGATGCTCCGCCAGCATTCAATGCGTGTCGTGATATTACGAAAGGCGGAAAGCCCTTCAACAACAGGTTTAGTCTGAGTGAGTTGCGTTCCTCTCTCGCTTCGTGCGCGGACAACACTTATAGTCCAGACGATGTCCCGTACGCCATGCTTCGACACCTGGGTGAGTGAGGCATGGCCTTTCTGTTAGATTTGGTCAATAGGATCTGGGTAGAGGGTATCCTCCCAGACTCCTGGCGAATCGCTACTGTGCTCGCTTTTCGCAAACCGGGGAGAGATCACTCTACCCCGGCCGGTTTCCGCCCAACCTCTCTTAACTTCTTGCCTGTGCTAGTTGATGGAGAAACTAGTAAATGTTAGATTAGCCTTTTTTCCTGGACAGCGGAGGCCATCGGTCTTCTGCACAGTACGGCTTCCGCAAGTTCCACTATACGTCGGATGCTCTGCTCCGACTGGAAAATGACGTCTGCGAGGCCTTCCTTCGTAGACAGCACTAGACAACGTTTTTCGATTTGGAGAAGGACTATAATACTGCATGGCGATACGATATCATGGAGACTCTCCCCATGATGAGGGCAAGGGGACGCCTCCAAATCTTTAAATCTGAATTTTTGCGAGATCGTCGATTCAGCGTATGGGTGGGGGGAGCCCTCTTCGGCCCAATACAGCAAGAAGGGGGTGCCCTGCAGGAAAGTGTCCTCAGTGTCGCACTCTTTGGCCTAAGCATCAACGGCATCACCTCGGTGCTGCCGGAAGGTGTTCTCGTTACGCTCTACGTGGACGACCTATCGAGAGGCTAAGTCATTGACCCCGTTGCAACCTGTGATCATCTACGCCTATCGTGAAAAAAAAACACCCTTTGTTCCTTGTCCCTCCAAGCCTACGAACAAGGTTATTACCGTACCCAGGCGGAACTCCTTTTGTGGTTCCTCTCCTGCTGAGCTGTCAAAGGCAGCAGTACCTTCTGCACTTTCTGCCGCTAACTCCCCCGTAAGAGGCGCGGCGATTTGCCATCCTGGCCACCGTGCTGACGGGATCCAGCGCTCCGTCCGGTCCCAGCTTAGCCTCTCTTCCTTCCTTAAGATAGCCCGATTTCTCCCCTACCTCGTCGCTTTTCATACAACCTCTCCCACAACTTTCTCTGGTCAGCCTCTAATTTCACAGGGTAGATGCTGACCTTCTTCTCAAGCCAACCACCCCGTAAGAGGCGCGGCGATTTGCCATCCTGGCCACCGTGCTGACGGGATCCAGCGCTCCGTCCGGTCCCAGCTTAGCCTCTCTTCCTTCCTTAAGATAGCCCGATTTCTCCCCTACCTCGTCGCTTTTCATACAACCTCTCCCACAACTTTCTCTGGTCAGCCTCTAATTTCACAGGGTAGATGCTGACCTTCTTCTCAAGCCAACCACCCCAGATCGGAGCTGAGGGGGAAGGGGACATTGTTCCCTAACCCCTGAGCTCCGGTTCGGGATGGGTTTTTTTTAACAACCTGCTTCATCCCTACCAATACCTTCCTCACATCCCTTTCCCTCTCCTCTTCACATTCTATCAATTTTACGCCGTGTCCAAGGTGGAGCCGCCATGCCGATGGACTGCCAGACCACCAGGCGGGAGGGGTGGTCCCGAATGGCGGCGCCTTGCTCTGCCGGGCTTGTAAGCAACTCTCGCAGTGCGGGCAACTGTGAGAGGTCATGAGCTATTGCGTCCCGTAGCACAAATTGGGTCACCATGCCCAATGATGAGAAAATAAAAAATCTTCCCCTAATTCCCCCTTGCTCATCGACGGAGCCGCCCTCGTGCAGCTCGACCAAAAAAATGGAGGTCCCCCCCCCTGTGCTTGCGCAGGGGACCCTCCATATTTCTCTAACCGGAGAGGAGGCTTACTCCCCTCCTACGCCTACGGGTGCAGGGGACTCTTCCTCACCCCCTTCTCTGGAGGTGCTTTCGGGCACCTCCCTTTTCCCAGCGGCAGTCCCCTCATTTCTTTCCAAGGGGAAAGCCAGCAGGCAGCCCTTAGCCAGCGGTTCGGTAGGGCAAACCCCCTTAGGGGGGAGAGGGAAGCCAGGCTCCTTCGGTCGCTTCCCTCAAAAGACCTGCTGGCAAGAATTTTAAACCTTGCCGGGGTCAAGGCCTGTGCCTCCCCACACAAGACTGGCAACACTGCCAAGGGGACCTGCGATGTCCTGGGAGGGGATGGCCAACTGGAGGCCCCTCCTGTGATATAAATGGTCCTTGAGGAAAACCAGCCTCAGACGGTAGGGCCTTCCATGGGGGGGGAATCCGGGCTCGGCGCCAAGCATCGAACCCGAATCCGCCCCTATGCAAGGTCCCCCTCAAACGGCCGAGGGCTCTGAGGCAGTAAAAGAAGGGGAGGGATCTCCTCCGACAGGTGCCCCTACGACTACCAGGACCTTTTCCATTTCGGAGAGGAACCTGGCTGAGGCCGGCCCATCTGGCCTGGGGGCTTCTGCCAGCGGAGGTGAGAAGCGGGTTCATTCCCCGCCCTCCTCTCCAAAAAAGAAAAGGACGAAAAAGACCAAAAAGCCGAAGAAGACTCGGGGCTCCTCTCCATCCGCGGGGGCTACGGCGACGGATGCGTCTGCTGCCACTTTGGCTAGCGACCAAGCCAAGATCGGCACATCCGCCCCCTCTGCCCCCCCGGTTGCGGAGCCCCTGACTAAGACTAATACCAAGAGTGCACAAGGTGGAGCCTCGATGACATCAGGCCCCCTCATTCAGAGGTTACCTGGCGTTTTCGAGCCCGCTGGCTTCAAACGCTTCCTCGTTATTCGCTCCACTGATGGCACCATGTTGTCCAAGGGCAACATGATCCATCAGAGGAGAGGATTAGCTAGTGCAATTGGTAGAGAGCATAAGGTGACCCGTTTCTCGGACGGGAACCTATTTGCGAATGCGGCGAATCCCGCCGAGGCAGCCAAGATAAGTGCTCTATGGAACACTTCATGGCACCCCGGTGAGTGTGACGCCGCACTCTACCATGAACTTTGTGAAAGGAGTAGTTTATGCGAGAGAACTCGTTGACTACTCCATGGAGGACATCACCCTTGATCTGGCCGACCATGGGGCGGTCAAGGTCGAACGTGTGATGAGAAAACAGGGAGGGGCCTCGAGACCTACCCCTACACTCTTCGTCACGTTCGACTGTGACAAGCTCTCTGAGTCGGTGCTTTCCGGTTGGTACCGCTACCGCGTGGAGGCATTCGTGCCACTGCCGCGGTGGTGCTATTACTGTCACCGCTTCGGCCATACGAATCGCTCATGTAGACGTGCAAAGTCGGGGTCACCCGAAGTCTGTGTAAGTTGCTCCAAGGTCGCACACGATAAGTCCAAATCGTGTGTGGCCAAGTGTGTCAATTGCGGAGAGCCGCACCCTGCTTCTTCGAAGCAAGGTAGTGCATATCTCCTTGAGAAAGAAATCCTGGCCGTTCAGGCCCAGGATAGACTCTCATTCTTCGAGGCTAAGGACTTGGTCCTGGCGTGCCTGGCTCTGCCTGGTACGTCATATGCCTCAGTAGTTAGAAAGGCACCCTCTGCTCCTGGCCCATCCAGGCTAACGGGCACGGTTGTTTCCGCGCCCATTCAGAGCCCTTCTGCGGGCTCTACCCAACCCGGGCGCTGCCCTGGTAAAGCTGGTGGCAAAAAGGGGTTCATACCCAGCCCCGGCTAAAACCAGGGCTCCCCCCCTCTACCCCCAGCGTGACCGTTTCCCGCAAGGCGAAACGGCCACGCGCCTCCACCGAGTCGTTAGACTCACAGGAGGCAACACCCCTGAAGATGGTCGCTAGGCCATCCGCAGGGGTTCCTAAAGCTGTCCCCCGAAAGGAAGACAGCAACAGAGGAGCTTCGGCTCCTTCGCCCACGCCCCGAGGTGGAGTGAGTGGCTCGGAAACGGTGGTTCCTCGAAATGAGGGCCCCCCGCATCCGAAGCCGCAATGCCCGCCTAAGGTTTCGAGGCGGGAGGAGGAAAAGACTAGCATGGCGAGCCCAACCTCTCCCAATAAGTCCTCGAAGGCGACAGTGCCTTCAGCGCTTTGTCCGGCCAACAGCTCCCGGGGTTCTTCCCCCGGGAAGCGTACGGCCATTCCCGTGAGGGTCTTCACTTTGAGGAGGGCCCCCGCGTCTCCTCCGAGCTAGGCCTGGAGGGCATATTCCTTCAATGGAATTGCCGTGGACTCCGGGCCAACTGGGAGGAGCTGCGGAGGCTCGCCTCGTCCCGTTCCCCGTTAGCTATCTTTTTGCAGGAGACCATGCTAGGCGCGTGCCCCCTTCCTGCCCTCCCTGGGTATAAGGGTCTTGCGACCCCACCACCGCGGGATGGCTGGGCTGGGCTGGGCTGGGGGATGCGCGGTTTACACCCGGCATGATGTCTCCGTTCTTCCTTTCTCTTTATATACCTCCTTTCAGGCAGTGGCTGTGCAGCTGCACCTGGATAGGAGGTATACTATCATTTCTGCGTACATTCCACCGTCAGCTGACTTCGACGCGGGGGACTTCCGCCGCGTCGTGGCACGATTGCCGAGGCCCTATCTCTTGCTTGGAGATCTGAACGGCAGGCATCCTCTCTGGGGAGATTACTCCATAAATCCTTGCCGATCTGATCGAAGAGCTTGAGATGGGTGTCCTAAACGTGGATGAGTTTACGCATCACTGTCCGAGAACCGCTTCATTTTCTTGCCTTGACCTATCTTTGTGCTCTTCGGATGCACAGCCTGATTTTGATTGGGAAGTCGTCGATGACCTCCATGGTAGTGATCACTTTCCCATTCAAATATCATTTTCAGTGCAACTGCCGCATGAGACACCACCTCGGTGGTGCTTGCCGCGGGCGCCGTGGCCAGCATTTCAGGAAATGACTGAATTCTATATCTCAGTCGAGGAGTTTAGGTCGGTAGATGAGGCCGTTGAGTTCTTCTCCGGCAACCTCATCGATGTGGGCCTGACTACTATTCGTAGGACGTCTGGCCGTTTTGCACGCCGACCACTCCCATGGTGGTCAGCCAAGTGTGAGACGGCCCTCAAACAGAAGCGTTATGCCTACATGCGCTATAAGCGCTGCCCAAACGATTTCACTGTCGGTGAATTTCGTCGGGCTAGGGCTAGGTTCCGGTATATTTCGAAGCACGCCCGCCGCTCTTCTTGGCGGGCATACGTGTCTTCACTTAACGGGAAGACCCCTTTAGCTGAGGTGTGGAAGCGAGTCAAAAGGATTCGGGGCAAGTTTTCGCAGGACCCCCCTCCCGTTCTCCAGGAGAATGGGACCGCAATCTCGGACCCCGCGTCCGTGGCGGAAACCTTAGCGACCGCTTTTTCCACATTCTCTAGCCGTGATGCTGCTCCGCCAGCATTCAATGCACTTCATGATGTCGCGGAAGGCCGCCGGCTGGACTTTACCTGCAGAGGCGGAGAACCCTTCAACGACAAGTTTACTGTGAGTGAGTTGCGTTCCGCTCTCGCTTCGTGCGCGGACACCGCCCATGGTCCGGACGATGTCCCGTACGCCATGCTTCGACACCTGGGTGAGCTAGGCATGGCCTTTCTGTTAGATTTCTTCAACAGGATCTGGGTTGAAGGTCTTCTCCCAGACTCCTGGCGAATCGCTACTGTGCTCGCCTTTCGCAAACCGGGGAGAGATCACTCTACTCCGACCGGTTTCCGCCCAATCTCTCTAACCTCTTGCGTGTGCAAGTTGATGGAGAAATTGGTAAATGTTAGATTAGCCTTTTTCCTGGACAGTGGAGGCCATCTGTCTTCCGCACAGTGCGGCCTCCGCAAGTTCCACTCCACGTCGGATGCTCTGCTCCGATTGGAAAATTCCGTCTGCGAGGCTTTCCTTCGTAGACAGCACTACGCCACGGTCTTTTTCGATCTGGAGAAGGCCTATGATACCGCATGGCGATACGGTATCATGGAGACTCTCCACACGATGGGGGCGAGGGGACGCCTCCCAATGTTTATATCTGAATTTTTGCGAGATCGTCGATTCCGCGTACGGGTGGGGGGAGCGCCCTCTGGCCCAAAGGAGCAGGAAGAGGGTGTCCCGCAGGGAAGTGTCCTCAGTGTCACACTCTTTGCCCTGAGCATCAACGGCATGACCTCGGTGATGCCAGAAGATGTTCTCGCTACGCTCTACGTGGACGACCTTTCGATCTCTTTTGGCGCGGTCCAGATGCCAACTCTGGAGCGTCGAATCCAACAGGCATTGAACCGCGTCTCTCGCTATGCCGAAGCGCACAGGTTTCGGTTTTCTTTGGCCAAGACTAAGGTGGTGCACTTCTGCGGCCATTCCTGGCTTCACCCTGACCCAGATTTGTTTCTTAATGGGGTGCGCCTGGATGTGGTTGAGTCGCACCGTTTTCTTGGTCTTGTATTCGACCGACGCCTCACCTGGGAGGCTCATATTCGCAGCCTTAGGGTCTCTTGTACCCGCGCCATGGACATTCTCCGTTCCGTGACGTTCAGCGCTTGGGGCGCTGATAGGGCTACTGCTCTACTTTTTTATCGATCCTTTGTTCGTTCGAATCTCGACTAGGGATGCGAATTTTATGCGTCCGCAGCCAAGCGTTTATTGCGGAAGGTGTATTCGATCCACCACACCGGCCCTAGCCTTGCGACCGGTGCCTTCCGCACTTCCCCCATTGAGAGCCTGTTGGTCGATGCTGGGGATATGCCACTCGCTCTGCGCCGCGTGCAGTGCATCACTCGCCTGTACACGCGAGCCCGGCGTCTCCCTCAGTCGCCAACAGCTCTCACTGCTTTCGCAGCTGATCTCGATGGTGCCTATGCCACCGAGAGACGCCAGTCATACCCTAAGCCCTTTGGGTTAAGGTCCAAGAAACTCGTTCGAGAGGTAGATTTAGCTCTCGGGCCGGTGGCGCCCCTCGTTCTGCCCAGGACGCCACCCTGGAGGGTACCACATTTGGCTATTTGTCGCCACGCCTATGTTCCCAACGCTTGTACTGCGCTGGGAGTATTGCGTTCGACCTTTTTGGAGCACACATCGAATCACGCTGGAACCGTGCCAGTGTATACGGATGGCTCCAAGTCCCAAGAGGGGGTCGGCTTCCACGCCGTATCCCCTCTGTTTGAAGTCAGCGGGGCTCTACCAGGCGCTGCGTCTGTCTTCATGGCCGAGCTGGTGGCAATACACCACTCGGTACGGAGATTACGCGACGTGCCCGGTTCGGAGACCGGATTTTGATCTATAGCGACTCACAAAGTGCCCGTAGTGCTCTCGGGGCATTGGAATCTCCGCATCCCCTGGTTCACGATATCCGTGACACCACGGTTTTGGCGAGCTGGGCAGATGTCGAGATTATCTTCTGCTGGGTTCCTGGACATGTAGGAATTGCGAAGAATGAGTGTGTCGATGAAAGCGCCAGAGAATCCGCGAGGACTCTGCGACCGGACCAGCGTTTCGCTCTTCCTCACACCGACTACATGGCAGGAATACGGGCAGCTGTTCGGACTGCTTGACAAAGAAGATGGGAGACAATTGAAGGGAACTTAAAGTTGCGTGCCATTGCGCCGCGACTGTTCCCATGGACCTATCCCCCAATGCCGCGGTGGCTTCAGGTTGCTTTCTGTCGTCTCCGAATCGGACACACTCGTGTGACGCATCGCTATTTGATGGAGCGCTCGCCTGCGCCCTATTGTAACTACTGCGTCGTCTCCCAGACCTTTCGGCACATTCTTGTCGAATGTCCCAGTCTGGGTGATCTTCGCGCACGATACCTGTCCCAGTACCGAGATGGGCGGGGTCGCTACCGCCTGTCCCTTGTACTCGGGTCAGATTCGTGCACATTGACTTGTGGACTTGTTGACTACTTGGGGGAGGCCGGCCTTCTCCCTATTATTTAAGCAAGGTTTGTTTTTTTGTTGTTTTCTTTGTTTTTTTGCATTTGTTTGTTTTTTTGTTTTTTTTCCTTTGGTTTCACGCTCCTGCTCTGGGGGGGACCTCTCCCTGATGTACCAGCTCTCTTCCTTTCCCCCTTTTTGGGGTGTTTCTTTTTTCTCTTTAATTTTATTTTAAAGTAGCCTAGAACTAGGCCAGTTTTAATACGGCGACTAATGCCCAAGTAGGCAGTCGCCAGATGAGCTCTTGAAAAAAAAAAATGCAGCTAACAACCCCCGGATTTGTCTCCACGAAGGCTGCTACGGCCATTACCTTGAAAGTATTTAGCTTAAAGAAGCCCCATCCCCATCTTCTAACTAGGACTAGAAGGCATTTTCCTTCAACGGAATTGCTGTTGACCCCGTCCTAAATTGGTGGAAGCTACATATGCTAGTCTCCTCCTGTTAACCTTTAGTTTGGTCATCCTGAGATGATATTCGGTGCTCTTTCCTTGCCCACCTTTCTGTGATAGAAGAGTTTTGCCATACCATTACCACGTGATGGGAGTTCGGCATGCGGATGCGCATTTTAAGAGACAATATGATTTATGTCATCTCATTGGCTTTAAGTGCCTCCTTTCAGACAGTGGCAGTGCAGCTATACCTGGATAGGAACTATATTCTCCCGTCAAATAATCACGATATGGCACGGTTCAGAGGGGATTTGAACGGTAGTTGACCCTCTCTGGGGGACTACACACTAAATTCCAAGGCCATTTAACATGATCAAGGAGATCGAGATTAGTCTCCTAAATGTGGGTTAATTCACGTATAATTGGCCGAAGATTGGTTTGTTTGCTTTCATCGATCTTTCCATGTGAGCTCCTGATGCATAGCGTGACTTTAGGTAGGAGGTGGTTGATGATCTTCTTGTAAGTGATCACTTTCCATCCAAATATTGTTTGCTGGGCTGCAACCACCTGAGAAACCACAATGCCGGTAGCTCGCATTTAAGGAAATAACTTATTTCCTGTGGAGGAGTTTAGGTCGTTTGAGACATTTCTTTTTCCAGCTCCACTTAGCGCCGTGTGACAGAATACCAATCCACGACTGTCTGGCCGTTTCATGTATGATCTGCAGAGTGCGATGTGACCCTCAGAGAGAAGCGATATAACTATGTATATGTTCTAAAAGCACCGCCCTAAAACTTTGCAGTGTGTGAATTTCGTCGAGGGAGGGCTAGGTTCCCGCACGTTTCGAAGCAGGTTCGCCGCTCTTCTTGGAAGTGGGGATGCTGCTTGATGCCACGGTTGCCGCGAGCCAGACAGATGCCGAGATAT